>JARHVA010008533.1:145000-242500 GCA_037957365.1 Torreya grandis | reverse complement strand
GCTCTTACAAAGTAGCTTTTTCTAAGGGAAAGATTGAGTCTTGATGGTTTTGTCTTCTAGGTAAGTATCTCTAACTTTGTGCCTCTCTTTAGTAGATGGAACTAGCATAAGTAATGACTTTTAAATAATATTACTCTTCTTCTCCATGAATTAGGGTCTTACCTATACATAGTTTAATTAGGATTATACTATTCATATTTACTTTTGTTTGTTTACTAATACCCCCCCACACCCAATTTATGCTACAAGCTTTAGTGAGCACTAGATTATATTTATTTGATTTAATTATTATTAGTGTAGTGAATATGAAAACATAGGACTTAATTAGGTTTATTATGTGGTGTTACTTGACTGAAGACTTTAAAACCCTACCTAGTGATATTATTATGATAAGAGATCCCCTAATTGAGTCTAAAAGATCCATATTGGTCATGTTCTTGATTATCTAATGTATCCGCAATCGTAAGTGTAAGTAGGATATATCTTCTATGAGATAGGATTAATTTGTAGATATGATGCTTTTTTGATTGCATACATTTTGGTGATATCGATGTAAATCAAAACCTTGTAGGTTTTATTTCACAATTTTCATGTCTATAATTTTATTTATTATTATTTTTTATTTGTGAGACTAGGTTGACAAGGTTGTTATAGTTTCTAACTTATGTGTATAGGTTTAATAGAAAGTTACTTCAAAATGATTATTATTTATGTGTAGGTCTTCATTAGGTACAAGTTACTCAATTGAACAAGTCAACACAATACTCTTATTCAAATATAGAATAGAAAACTAGGTCAAACATGTAGACTTAGTATTCCAGACAACTTCTAGATAACAAACTAAGTCGACCAGGTTAATATAGTCATCTTAACATGTATTAATAAATAAGGAATTATAGAGCTAGGTTGAACCAATTGACATAGTTGGTATTACTTGCAATCCTCATTCAAGGTACTTCAACAAAAATCTCATAGTCCTCAGCATCTTCTAACCCATCAAGGTTCCTCTCTCTCTCTCTCTCTCTCTCTCTCTCTCTCTCTCTCTCTCTCTCTCTCTCTCTCTCTCTCTCTCTCTCTCTCTCTCTCTCTCTCTCTCTCTCTCTCTCTCTCTCTCTCTCTCTCTCTCTCTCTCTCTCTCTCTCACACTCAATTCAGTATTTCCTTATAGTTCTATTTTACAATGTTTGTAGTCATCAAAATTTCAATCATATTGAAAATTAGGTTGACCTGGTTTTATATTCTATCTTTTATCTTAAAGACTAGGTCAACCTGATAGACATAGTTCTTAATTACTCTTGATTTTATAGTACAATAGTGATCCTATTGACTCTACTCAATAATGATTGCATATATTGTCATCTGAATTGACTCTATAATTTGATTAAATTTGAGAATTAAAAACTATATGCTAGTAATTAACTCACTCTTTCAATTTCTATTGTTTGCATGTTTAGATTAGATAACATAGTCTACTTAGGTGGTTTTTAAATATACCATTTAGTCCCACTATTTTTATCTTTCATGCACACACTACCAAATCACATAATTTCAAAATGTATTTAAAAATTTGTCTACCCAAGGCCTACCTACATGGATTTCATTGCCAAGGGGGAAGTGAGCTTGGTCTTTTGGCCAAGTATAAAGATATGGTTAATGGTATATATTAGAAAAGAACCTGACACCCTTATAATTGTGGGATTGTGAAGTGAAGGGGTAAGCCCCAATACCAAGCCATTACAATTGCCAAAATAGATCCCTTTCAACCTAAATGTCATGAAACCATCTATAGATTGATTTATAGTTCCTTAATTTCATCCAAATTCTTTGTCACTTAAAATAAAATTCTATAATAATCTAACAAAATTCAATATGACCACTTATTTAAAATTTACTTTTTCAAGTTGACTACTTACTCTTTACACATTATATGTTGTATTGAAAAAACTTGCATTGGCCAGTGTTGGTGTAAGGTTTTGTGATGTGTGAATCAATTGGATCATTCTCATTATCCTAATTGATTGTGTGTTTTCTTTCATTTCTTGCCTAAAAATACATTGCAAACTATTTACTTATTTTCAATAAACTATCATTCTATTTGACATAGTCTCTTACAAACTACTATCTTCCTGCCTATAATACTAGGTCAACTCGATCGACTATATATATATTTTACCAGGTAGGTTATAGTACTAGGTCAACTTGGTCAAATTTATACCCTTATTAGGCTATGTTTTTCCTAGTTTACAGTACTAAGTTGACCCAATAAACTCTATACTCTTACTATTATCATATCTATCTGACTCAATTCCTTGTTTATATTTCCTTAGAATTCTATTCATTTTCTTCCAATCATCATGAAGTCCCCTATTAGAATATTCTTGAACACCATGAATCCATTTATACAATATATGGGATGTTCATTTCTTTCTCTCTTTTCCTCCCAAGATAATGCTCACTCTTGGAACACATCTTCCCCTCCTTCATCTATAGATTGTAACATGGTTCAAATCACACCTCGAGATGAATTACGTGGATCTAATCCTTTTTGTACCTATGAAGACAATTCACATCTTAAATATTTTAAACATAATTTGGGAAAAATTTACATGAGTCTATCCAATAATCCCACTAATAATCTACCTTCCAATAATCCTCCCCCTAATATACCAATTCAAGATTTCTACTACAAACACCAAACCACCAATTGATATAACTCGACTTCCTACAAATTTCATACAATAAATGAACATAATTAAAAATTATAACACCTCTCAAAAGATGAAATTATAATGTCATTTGATAAACTTGGGTAATCAACCTCCATATATCAATCCTCAAGCCAATCCAAATTTTATTCCTCAACCTATTATGAATAACAAAATGCTTCAAAATATCCAAAATGATCCTTTATCTCCTATCATAATTTCTATTGATATTAGAAATATATCTCCAACTATCAAGTATGATGAGACTAAAGAAACTACATCCTTTCTTATAGCCTTTGGCAATCTTTACAAAGAGTGGATCCAAACTAATACTTTATTGACAACTAAACTTCTAGATAAAACCTTCATTAGTGATGTATTGGAGTGGTACAACCAACTTCCCCAACATTTAATTTGATAACTTGAGGATGTATTCAATCCTTTAGTTAAAGAGTTTAAACATAATGATCTTCTCAAAAATTATCTTAGCCATTTCATCAATGCTAAGGAATCTCCCATCGAATTAGCTCATGACTTTATCAAACAATAGAAATCCTTGGCTCATAAAGCTGATCATAACATGACTGATGATAATTTTTTTAACTTTTTTATAAATTCTTTAACTCCTTTTCTTTAATATAAGTTTCTCACTTTTTCTCCTCAAACACTTAACAAAGCTCTTGACCAAGCTAAACATCAAGACTTCCTCATGTAGCAATTCAAACATAATCCTAAATTCCTTAAATGATATTTTAAAAATTATACCAATGCCATCACCATGAATACTCCTCAAACCAAACAAGGAGTTAACCAAGCAGACACTCCCTCATATTCTCATATACCACTCACTATGCATCAAATGAAAAAATTCTTACTACCCTCTAAACCCTTTTCTTATCCTCATAATCCTCCTAAGTGGTATGACCCTAATCAATTTTGTTGGTTCCATTTCAATATTGATCACTCCCATGAAACTTGTAGAGGGATTACTAGATTTAATTTCTCTATTTTATTTGGAGATTCCTTCAATCATGAAACTATGATCAACCTTCATCATCAAGAGTACAATACTATTTTTCAAAAACTACAAGCTTCTAAATATTCTTCTTCTAATAACCAAAAAAAATTTTCCATAATTAATAATCAACAAAATAACAAGGATGTTTTTGCTATTGATTCTGACTATGACCAATATTATAATAAATCTCATTACATTAATGTTTCTAAGGTCAATTATCATCATAAACCAACTCATAAAGATCATGTCACAAAACCTAAGAAACCATCTTTAGAAGAATAACTTCTCAAAGATAATACTACCACTAATTTAGCTTTGAAATCCCCTGAGGAACCACCTCCTTCTTCTAAACCCCCAAGAACATCCATTCCTTCAAAATCTACCTTACCTTCTAAACCTCACACTAGTTCTTTTAAATCCCATTGGAACTTTCTTGAAGAAATTAACTCCATGCCTTGTAAGATTCCACTTATGGAGTTATTTCGTACTTATTTTTATCATCGCAAGTTCCTTATGCAATAATTACAAAAAATTAAATATCCATCTCCTATAGATGAATAACCACCTTCTGTTGATCCTCAACCTACCAAAATGCATACCATTGAAACTATGTCTCCTTCATCCAAACTATCTATGGAATTTCTTAAAGAAGACATGATTAATGATGAAGATCTTGAATCATGTCAATGATCTACTATTATTCATTGAAATAACCATTAATATTACCCTTATCCATGAAGTCTTAGTTGATGAATGGTCTAGTATTAATGTGACATCTTTGTGGCTTATCCAACAACTTGGTTATAATAATGATCATCTCAAGAAAACCTACCTTACCTATCATGAATTTGATAAAAATAATCAAAATCCACTTGGTTACTTTTCACTTTCCCTAATAATAAAACCTAAGACAATTCAAACTAAACATATGGTCCTTGATTTGTCCTTATCTTATAACATACTCCTTGGTCACCTTTGGACTCATAGAATGAGGTCTATCACCTCTTCTGATAGCCAATGCAAGAAATGATTACATAATGACAAATGGTATAATCATGAGGTTAATCCCAACCCTTGGATTATTCAAATTCCTAATCCAAAATATTTATATCACATCTTACCATTGTTACCATCAATAATTCTCGCTCACCTAATTTTATCAACATTAATCTAGACTTACAAGTCACTCTTGACAATTTGGATGATGATGAACCTAATGATTTGAAACGTACTTTTAACACTAATAAGCTACCTCCATATGTATTAGAGTGGATTCCTCCATATTTATTACCTCATGACCATATTATTCCTCTCATTGATGAGATCAACAATTTCCCCTCCATGTAATGCTCATGAGCCTTCTCTACCAGAAGATGCCTTCACATGAAATGAATATGGAGTGGATAAATTATTCAAAGAAATTTTAATCATGTCTCCACATTAATTCAATAATATTAGGATTTCACCTTTTGAAACTCCCCCTAAATCACAAACATGTACCATTTATCCAACCTATGATAATAAATACATAATGGCCCAAGCTCAATATCGAGAATTAGATGTTCAACATTATCATACGACTTTAACTCAAATACATGCTTTCAATTGGGATTTTCATACCATTTCCATAGATCATGAATTATATCCTGAAGGTCAGGTGCCTCCTATTAATTCTCCACTTCTTGATACTCCTTGGGTCTTAAAACAACTCCTACCTTCTGAACCTCTAGATATTCTTGCATCTTCTCTACCACCTATATATCTCATTAATACATTTGATTCTTCCCCTATAAAATAAACTTAATGACATACCAATCCCTTTTAATCCATCTACTCTTACTACTCTTGAGATTACATTAGATGTCAAGGCCACATATGTCCATCAGATACAATTTAAATATGATTTCCATGGTAATCAAATTTTTGATATTAAATTAAATATTTAATATTATGGTCCTCTTTTGAATTCACCTAATGATGAAGCTATTATTGAAATAATTCATGCCCGAGAACCTCAACTTCCTCAACAGCATCAAAAAATTGGGAATTTCAGAAAAAAATTCCCCTTGTTTCAATAAATTTTTCATTATCATTGATCCTAAAGCTAATTCAATTTATTATTTACCTAATATGAAATACCACTTCCAAGATGGAAATGGTATGAATATAAAAGAAAATACTCGTATTGAATATGGTACTCCATCATGCCCTCTACTAATTATAGTTTCTTGTGAACTCTCACCTATTGAATATGGTAAATTTAGTCTATTTTTCAATAAATATCATGATATATTTACCTAGTCCTATAAGGACATGCTTGATATTGACTCTATCATTATGGTGCATAATATCATCACTTATCACGATGCTAAACTTATGCATCAAAAGTAACAAAATTTCCACCTGAGGTTTCCACCTTATGTCAAAAAGAAATTAATAAACTTTTTGATGCTAAATTTATCAATCTAGTGGATTAATTTGAATGGGTTTCTAACATATTTCCCATTCATAAAAAAATTACCATGGTCATTCCCATCTACATTGATTTTTTTAATTTCAATCTTTCTTGTCCCATGGATAATTTCCCTTTACCTTCAATAGATGATATTGTCAATTCCACAGCTGGTATGAAATGTTGTCTCTTATAGATGGCTTCTCGGGCTATAACCATATTCACATTACTCCTGAGGACCAACATAAGACCACTTTAACCACATAATGGGGTACTTATTACTATATTAAAATTTCCTTCAGCCTCAAAAATATTGGATCCACTTATCAACAAGTAATGACTCGTATCTTTCATGATTTTAGCCACAAATTTGTAAAAACCTATGTGGAGGACGTCATTACTAAGTCTAAAAGTCAAAACACTCATATTTTTTATCTTTCCATCTTCTTTGACCATCTCCTCAATATAAAATTAGACTAAATACTCATAAACATGTTGTTGGTGTTACATATGGAAAATTGTTAATATTCTTAGTCTCTCTCCATGGCATTGATGTTGACCCTGCTAAGATTAGTGTTATCATCAACATGCCCATTCCACATTCCATTCCAAACATTTGAACTTATCTTGATTAACTTGGTTAAATTAGATGATTCATCCCCAAAATGGCTTATTGTATCCACTCTATCAATTCTCTTCTTAAGAAAGGTAATGCTTTAGAATGGATGAATCATTGTCAACAAGAATTTGATAATATGAAATAATCATTGCTTCACCCACCTATTCTTTGTCCTCCTTCAAATGATTGACCTTCAATCCTATATACCTATTCCACACCCATATTATTTGGGGAAATACTTTCCATAACTTCACTACTGATTTTGCAGCTAAAAATATTTGATATTACATGATTTACCAAACCACTTATGTTATCATTCATTCCAATCCCTTTCACCACTTATTCTTCTAATCCTTTTTTCTTGGAGATTGAATTTACAAATGGATGGTTATTCTCATGGAATTTGATCTCTGAAATGTTATTCAAAAAGTTGATAAATAATAAATCATAGTTGAGCAACTTATTGCACCTCTTATGCCCACTACCAATCACCCTTAAGATAGAATTCATAATAAAAATGTCCTCATATTAAAGGTCTCAACCAAGATATATCGCTTATATATTACTTCCATAACTTCACTATAGATCTTGAAATAAGTAATCTCAAAAAATATGTTATCCTCCCCAATACTACTAAACCAAAAGTAGTTATCAAAAAACTTCTTCAAATCAATGTCATTTTACAAGAGGATACTTAGACCCTTTACTTTGATGGTGTTAAATGCTTTCAAGTAGATGGGTAGCTTTTTATTCTTATGATTCTTCTTGGAAACATTATCCCTTTAACTTTTCACTTAACATTTGACGTTACTATCAACATGATAAAGTATAAAGCTTTAATCTTAGGCATGAGAACTACTCTTGATTTAGATATCTAATACATATATACTTTAGGTGATTCCAATATCATTTGCCTTATATTCAATGGTGATTAATAGTGCAAAAGTGAGAATCTCATTTCTTATCATCAAATTTCAACCACTCTCATAAAAAATTTCATCTATTTCACTATCAAGCCTATCCCTTGAGATCAAAATTCTATTATTAATTCCCTTGAATCTTTAGTATCTCCTTTTCATCCACAAAAAGTTCTTACCACCCCAGTTTTATTATACAAATAAGAAAATATACATCTTCTGCTTAACCACATGTTTCACTAATCTGCCACCATTCACAAAAACCTATGGTTAAAAGACATCACTTAATTCCTAGAACACCAAATATATCCTCCCAACATATATTCTCATAAAAAGACTTAAATTCAATAAACAAGATTTTAATTATGTATTTTTATATAACATCATTTATTATCTCCATTATGTTATGAAAGATGAGGTTCATCCTCATCTTGAACAAGCACATGGTGGTATTTGCAATGGCCATTATAGTGGGCATGATATTGCTCATAAATGCCTATATATAGGATACTTTTGGCATACTCTTGACAAATATGCCATAAATTTTTCTAAAAATAATACTCCTTGCCAACTTCATGATGATTTAATTCATTCACCTTTAACCAATATTTAAACTGTCGGATCTCCCTAGCCATTATCCATGTGGGGATTATATCTCATAGGAAAACTCCCTAAATTTCAAGATGGGCATGTATTTATAATCAAAACCAAAAAATATTTTATGAAATGGGTTGAGGATATTCCCCTTGTTATTATCACTGGTATGACCATCTCCAAATTTATCCTTAATGAAATTATTTTCCCCTTTTGTGTCCCTCATACAATCATTTCAAATAATGGTGGTAATTTCAAAACTAAAAATATCAAATAACTTTGTGTTAAGTTTAAAATCAATCATAAATTATCTACACCCTATCATCCACAATGTAATGACCAAGTTGAGGCCACAAAAAAATTATTAATAAAATTCTCCAAAATATAATTCATGAAACCTACATGGATTGGCACCTTTATCTCTATCATACTCTTTAGGCCTATCACACTAGCACACGTATTACTACTGGGGTAGCATCATTCTCTCTAGTATATGGTTCTATGTCAGTCCTTTCATTAGAAGTTGATCTTCCCTCTCTTTGTATATCTCTTCATGGTATCATACCTAATGAATAATTATATGAATCGCATCTTCATGCTCTCGATCTACTTGATGAACATGGTCTTTCTGCTTTGTAACACAATCACCAATATAAGGCCCATATTGCCAAAAAACATAACAAATGAGTTAAAATTCAAATGTTTAGTGTTTGTGATATTATCCTTAAATTAGATTACACTCATGACAAAGAAGGTAAATATACCCAAAAATGGTGGGGCCCCTATTTATTCAAAGATACTATTGGTCCAAGTACCTATCACCTTCAAACCAATTAAGTCCATGTTTTCAAAGAGCCCACCAATGCACAATTCCTCAAGAATTATTTCTCCTAATATTTCCTTTTTTTCATGATTTCTATATGCTATCTATCTAACACTTTTTTCATGATACTTACATAGGTCTCAACCTCTACAACAATTCTCTCTTTTCACAAACCTTAGTCCTTCATTTTTGTCTTTTATTTTCCATTTTCTCATGAGTTGCATTGTAAAACCATGTATAGGACCCAATATTCCTCATGATATACTTTTATCCTCTCTTTTTTCATACTTTTTACACACCTTTTTGACACCCCTTGGGTCTTTATTTTGTGAGTTTAAGTGTAAGACCATGCATAAGACCTGGCCTTCCTCACAAATACCATTTTTTCTTATCCCATTTTTCACACTTTTTGGCACCCTCATGTGTTTCTCTTTTATTAGTTTTAGTGTAAGCCCCTGGATAAGACCTAGCTTTCCTCATAATATCACCATCTTGTCAATCCTTTTCTATAATGTGTCTAGTAATGGTTACAATTTTTTGATCTTTATTCTCATCTTTAACTTCTATTTATTTTGATAGATGAAATTTTTACAGTAATATATATTAGCATGTTTTAATCCATTTCCCTCATTCTTATGATGAGGAATCACACTTTACTATCATTATCTCATTTTTTTACCCTTTGTCACATTTTTTTATGATTTAATTTTTTTATTTCATGTTCCATTCCTCCTGATTTCCTTTCCTTTCACTTCACATTGGATAAAATAAGGTTGAAGTCAAGATAACACTTTTATTTCACTTGACTTTCCAAGACTCTTACACACCATGCTCCCTAAGTTATTTCTCTTAGAAGCCATGTCCCAAGTATTCAAGTGAAAGTCATCTTTACCACCCATGTTTGGTTTTCCAAATTTGTATAGAGGACGAATATAAAAATCCATCATAAAATTTAAAGTCCAAATCATTTGAAACAAAAGGCAATGATATACAAAAGGTAACATACAAATCTCACAAGTCAAAATCACACCAAAAGTTGTGATTACAAGCATATCTCCTATCTCCAATAGAAGATCAAAATCCATAGTTATCCTCATAATATAGCTGAGGTCCATTGGGGTGTGGTAGGATAATAGATTTGCATAGGATAATTCAACAAACTCTATGGTGTTACTACTTTCTCATGCAAGTACCCAATATTTTTAGTAAATCGATGGCTCTATAAGGGGTCCTGAGGAATAAGGAACACATTATGGGAAGGTAGGTCTATTTTACTTTTCATTCATATAGCCTTCATGGGATGATCTACACACTTCATTTATTGACCTAAGGCTTATGTGGCTAATAGAAGTTATTCAGAGTCCTTAATGTTGACAGTCCTCTTATTTTTACAAACCTAATTTGAGTGTCTTGACTTTGATAAAGAGACACTCTACCATGGTTTTTCCTTCATTCTCCCCTCCACCCATTTAATTTCCCCCTTGACATGCAAACTATGATTCCAAATCAATTTTCCCTCTTTTATACTTCTTTCTTATTCACATCTTAAAAACTTGATGGTACTACTTTATTTCAATTTTATCTACCCTTAGAATAAAACTATATTCTTGAGCAACTATGGATTACTTTCTTTACACCATGGCTCTATATTTATAGAATTGTCATGATTTATTTTACCATTTGTCATTGTTGTATTACCCATTTTTGTGGACACCTGAGTCCATTTCTACTTTCATGTATTTTTTTCATTGTTGAGTGAGATTGATTTGTTAATTCTCACTCACCAATGTTGTTTTCCATTTTATAAACCTTTTTCCATTAATTATTGATTAAGGATTGTTACTTCTCACTCATAAATGTTGTTTTACCATTTTTAATTAGCCATCCTTTTTTAATTAAGGATTTTTAGTGCTTCTACATTGATGTTTGATTACCATCCTTTTCAATTTGTATCCTTGGTTTGACTTGGTGAGTCTAACTTTCTTACTTAAGGTTTACTTGTTTGAGTTTTTAAGTATTTAATAGCCTTGGATTTTTGTTTACCCAATTTACTCTAAATTTTGACTTGATCATTTGGTATAACATATCACTTGTCACCCCATGTTTCCAAATTTCCAAGTACATCCCATCCACATAGCACAATTATCTTTACTTTACTTCATTTGTTTGTTTTTTAATCTTTAGTTTTGTATTCTTAGGATTGTCAAAAGTAGTCTCTGTGACCTCCATAATCAAAACTAAAAACACAATAGACAACCATCTAATGATAAAGGTAAGTCAAGGTATGCATCACATTTACTTTTTAGTTTTTTCCCTTCCAATCAATTACTTTTAGTTATTTAAAAAAAAAATACTATAACTCTTTTTTAGCCTTAGTGTTATGTATTACTATGTTCTTTTATCAAAGCACCATCCCTTATTACACCTGAGTGACACATGATGAGATTCAAGTGAGGTATATGTATACACATAATATTTTCACACTTTTATCAATTACTAATGCTTTATATATTATAGGAACTCACTAAGTCTTAATCTCTCTAATTACACACCCTAAGAGGTGTACCAAAAAAGGGGTGGGTAGACAATTGGTGTTTCACAATATTATTGTCCCTTATTGTCACTAATTATCAATCCTTCTAGCTCCTAAAAACATTACCTTAACCTATTACTCCTCTTTTTCACACTCCTCTAGTCTTTTACCACCTTCCATACCCCTTTTCTTAGCCTAAAACCTCTTTTGATAGTTTGCATGACTAGATTAACTAGGTTGACCTTGTAATCTTATTGGTGAAACTCATTTAGGGTCTAGGTTAGATTTTGGCTAACCTAGCTTATGACTTAGTGAGTTTTTATCAATAATGATTCTAGGTCGACTGGGTTGACCCTATCAGTTGAAAATTTTAGAAAGGTTTAGGGTTAGATCCACCTATATAAATACATCTATCTCACCATTAATAGGGAAACATCAACAGTTATTATTCATTTTCAGTTCTTTATAATCTACTCTTCCACCATTCTAATTTAAGAGTCGTAGCTTAGGGTTTATACTTGGAGAAGAACCTAATCCTATGGATAAGTCTTGGATTCTTTAGAATTTATTAGTGATCCTTACAAACCAAAATGAACTCTTGTGAAACACCTTTGGTCAAGGGAGAGATTGAGTCTTGATGGGTTCATCTTCTAGGCAATTATCTCTAACATTGTTCCTCTCTGTAGTTGATAGAAGTAACATAAACTATGGATTTTGAATAATATTACTCTTCTTCTCCATGTATTAGGGTCTTACTTATACATATTTTAATTAGGATTCTCCTATGCATATTTAATTTTTTTTATTTACCAACCCGCACTTTGTGCCACAAGATTTAGTGAGCACTAGATTAAATTTCTTTACTTTACTTGTTATTAGTGTAGTGAATATGAAAACATAGGACTTATATAGGGTTATTGCACATTTTTTCTTTATTAGAGGCTTTGAACCCCTCCCTAGTGATATTATTATGATAAGAGATCTCCTAATTAGGTCTAATAGATCCATATTGGTCATGATCTTGATTATCTAATCTATCCCCAGTCAAAAGTGTAAGTAGGATCTATCTTCTCTGAGCTAGGATTGATTTATAGATTTGATGCATTTTTTATTGTATACATAAATTACTTTAAGCATTACCACTAAAAAAGGTAGAGGGTTGCTAATTATTTATTGTATAAATGATTGAATTATATATGGGTAAGGAGTCAAACCACATATATTTTTCCTTTGTTAGATAATTTATGCATGTATTTCTAAAAAAAAAACTGTTAGGTTGTGGAGCTAAAAGCTTCACTGATGCAAACAGGGAAGGAGGTTGTTGAGTGTCACAGTCACTGGCATCAGTTAGGTCGACTGACATCGGCCAGTGGTGGACAGAAATGCAACCAACGTCGGTAAGAGTCGGCCGATGTCGGTCACCTCCAGGCAGACAGGGATCGACGTCGGTCTCCTGTGCGGTTTTGGAACTGTCGGTTGCACGAACAATTTGTTAACGAACCGAGTGTTTTCATGTTAAGAGCCAATTTTAGACTTGAAGCTATGGATCTAATTATTGTAATTGGATGTCTAATTATTGTTTGTATGACATCTATATAATAGACTCATGGGCTATATTATAAATTGTGCTCGTTGAGTTGAGCAAGGTTAGCTCTTTCTATGTGTGAAGAGAGCAAGGGTGTTCCTCTTAGTTCCACAGGGGTGTCGAGTGTGTATGATCAGGTTGGTTTGCAGGTGTGCTAGATCAGGGAGAAGATCCACTGAGGTACTAGTTTGGAGAATCATAAGGACTTGGTGAGGCAAGGATAGGGGTTCTTTAGGGTGTAGAGAGATCTACATGGTAACAGGTATGTGTGCGAGGTCAAAGGAGATCTGCAGGTGGCAGCAGGATCAAAGGTGATAGCAACACATCAAAGAGCATAGAGGAAGGCAAGGTAGATCCTTCCATAAGTAAGATCATTTGAGTTACAGGTTGTTGCAAGTTCAGGGGAGATCTACTTGGAGTACATTGAGTACTTGGAGTGCGTGGAGCACTTGTGGAGTGCATGGAGTACTGGTGTACTGGTAGTAGTGGATACTGACTGGTTAGAGGTGAACACCAACTCTGTGTTTGAGTTGTGTGTTGGGACCATAAGAGAGAGAGATTTGAGGAAAGAATTATTGTACACTTGAGGTGTGGGAAGCCTTTGAGAGGTGTGAAGAAGAAGTGGCATCTTCTTTATTGTATTATTTTTTGGATGAGTATTAATACAATTGGGTATTGTCTCTCATATTCTGTGTTGTTTTTGGTTTCTAGTTACTTATTTCTTCTGGTTAATTTTGCATCTTAAGTTTCTTGTATATAGTAATCAATTGTGCTTCCATGGGTTCCTAACAGTTGGTATCAGAGCGAGGTTGTTGGCTCATAGCTTGATACCACTAACAGTTGGTATCAGAGCTAAGGTTGCAGGGAGTAGGTTTGTGTTTGGTTACAGGTCACTCTCAAGGGTTTTTGATTGAGTGGGAGTATAGCAACGGCAAAAGAAAGTACACTAAGAATGGAGAAATTGAATAGCACGAATGGTCAATTACAGTGTTATGAAAAGAAAGAGTAGGTAAAGAAATATTATTGGTTGGTAGCAGATCAACATGAAGGAACTGAAGATGTAGATGTTGTAGGTGTTGTTGTACAGGATGCTTTGGGATGTTTCTTGGATAAAGTTGAATCTTGGTTAATAGATTATGTTGCCTCTTTCCATGTAGCCCCAAGTAGAGGGGTTGGTGAGCCTTGTCATAGTATTGGCAAAGGGGAAGTGTTGCTAAAATTATAGGCAGCCAACAAATGGGTGTTAAAGAAGGTCATGCAGGTCTCAATCTTGAAGATGTGGCTAATTGCTTCAGGAAAGTTGGGTGATGAGAGATCCATAGGAACTCTCATAGTGGATGCACTTGAATTAGCATGTGGTAACAAAGTAGGTACTCTTTATCTACTTATTTGTATTACTGATTCCACTTTTGTTGCACAGGTGTGGCTTTGTAGGCTTGGTCACATAAGTGAGAAGGGAATGGATGTTCTTAAGAAAAATGGTAAGAGTTTAGCTTCAGAGAGCATTGACTGAGATTTCTGTGAGCAGTGGGATGCTATAAGAAAGGACTGTGTTTATTGTAGGAAAAGGAAGACTGATGTATTTGATAAACTTAAGAACTAGAAAGCCTTGGTGTTTTTGGAGGAGATGACAGACAGAGATTAGTGGAGAAGGCTGAACATCTCTGAGTAAGGCGGTTTGGATAGGGTTTTGATCCATGGAGAGCTCGCGGGTAAAAAATCATCACTCACAGTTATACACAGGTACCGACATCGATCAAAGGAAACTGATATCGAACAGATAGGTGCCGATGTCGGTTATGTGTAGACCAGAGAAGTCAGTGGTGTTGGGTAGGTGGAAACTGACATTAGTAGGATAAGTGGTGTTAGTGACCTGGACAGTTGCATAAAACTGACGTCGATCAGATGCAAACTATGTAGTGACTGATGTCGATCACTGAGATAGATTTTGGGCAGAGAGCAAGCTGTCAAGGAGTCTCAAATGCCCATGGGGAGGACTGAAAGTGCAAGTAAGCCTCAAATTCATTGTTCTTCTTCTTTATACTAGTTGCTGACTGCAGAGCAGGAAGGATCCAAGAAATAGTGAGAGCATGGCATGAACAGGATGCAGAACCAAACGGGAGATTTGGTAGGGTTGTCAGCCAGTATGAAAGCACTGAGATGAATGGATACCTTGGTTAAAGAATAGAGAGAATGGACACGTGAGATGGAAGGCCAGGTCATATGGTCTTGAGGAAGCTGCAAGACAGTGGTACAAGTTTTGACAGGTGGATGACAAAGCAGGGCTTTAGTTAATGCCAGTGTAACCATTATGTTTGTCTTACCAGGTGGATGATGGTCATGACATTATCTTGTTATTGTATGTGGATGGTATGCTAGCTAGCAGGTTTGGACATACAAGGTTTTGCTGAGCTAAGGATTAGGTTGGTTCAGTGGCATGTCATGAGGAATTTGGAGCAACAAAATTCTTTGGCATGAGAGACATGGAAGATCATAGGTTGATTTTGGCTCCAGTGGGAGCCGATGTGAATTAGGTGTTGGCGAGGTTCAATACATAGGATGCAAAAATAGAGCACACCAAGGGCTAGACAGTTCAGTGTCTGAAATCACATGAGATTTGGTATAGACCTGAGTTTGCCCAAGCAGTGGGTGCTATCAGAGAGTTAGGAGCCAATTTAAGGAAGTGGGTTCTCAGGTATCTAAGAGGGACCAGCAGCAGGGATTCATGCTATGTAGGGTCAGGACTTCACTACATGGGTTTGTAGGTTCAGATGTGGTAGGTTACTCAGATGACAGGAGGTGCACCACAGGTTGTGTAGTGGTTGGTCTTCAAGATTGATCTTGAAGAGGAATACCAACCAAGAAATAGATTAGATGGGGTATAGGTACAGGTATAGTGCAATTGTTTATCTCCAAGTGGGAGATTTTTAGGTTATGGAGCTAAAAGCTTCACTGATGTAAACAGGGAAGGAGGTTGCTGAGTGTCACAGTCACTAGCGTCAATTAGGCTGATCAACATCAGCCAGTGGTGGATAGGAATGCAACTGACATCGACAGGAGTCCGCCAGCATCACTCACCTCTAGTCAGACAGGGATTGACATTGGTTGCCTATGTGGTTTTGGAACTATCAGTTGCATGAACAGTTTGTTAACGAACTGAGTGTTTGCATGTTAAGAGCCAATTCTAGACTTGAAGCTATGGATCTAATTATTGTAATTGGATGTCTAATTATTATTTGCATGAGATCTATATAATAGACTCATGGGCTATATTATAATTTGTGCTAGTTGAGTTGAGCAAGGTTAGCTCTTTTTGTGTGTGAAGAGAGCAAGGGTGTTCTTCCTAGTTCCATAGGGGTGCCGAGTGTGTATGATCAAGTTGGTCTGCAGGTGTGCTAGATCAGGGAAAAGATCCACTAGGGTACTAGTTTGGAGAATCATAAGGACTTGGTGAGGCAAGGACAAGGGCTCTTTAGGGTGTAAAGAGATCTACATGGTAACAGGTGTGTGTGCGAGGTCAAAGGAGATCTACAGGTGGCAGCAGGATCAAAGGTGACAGCAACACATTAGAGAGCATAGAGGAAGGCAAGGTAGATCCTTCCATAAGTAAGATCATTTGAGTTGCAAGTTGTTGCAAGTTCACGTGAGATCTACTTGGAGTACATTGAGTACTTGGAGTGCGTGGAGCACTTGTGGAGTGCATGGAGCACTAGTGTACTGGTAGTAGTGGATACTGACTGGTTGGAGGTGAACACCAACTCTGTGTTTGAGTTGTGTGTTGGGACCGTAAGAGAGAGAGCTTTGAGGAAAGAATTACTATACACTTGAGGTGTGGGAAGCCTCTGAGAGGTGTGAAGAAGAAGTGGCATCTTATTTATTGTATTCTTTTCTGGATGAGTATTAATACAATTAGGTATTGTCTCTCATATTCTGTGTTGTTTTTGGTTTTTAGTTATTTATTTCTTCTGATTAATTCTTCATCTTAAGTTGCTTGTATATGGTAATCAATTGTGCTTCCATGGGTTCCTAACAAAAACTACCTAGACTTCCTGCCAAATGAGTATTTATTTTCTATATTGTTATTATGCTATGAGCTGTACCTATTTCCAAGGATTCTTATAGGATGAATGCAGTATATTTACAAGAATTAAAATTTTAGTTATAGGAAATTTTTGAAAATTATAACATTAGACCAAGTGTATCTCCTTGTGGTGTTATAGTTTTCTTTGTTAATAAGAAGGATGCAACCTTGAGGTTGTGTATTGACTATCAGATGCTCAACAATTTGTCAATCAAAAATAGTTATCCATTTCCAATGATAGATTATCTATTTGATCAAATTAATGAAAAAAATATATTATCTAATATTTATTTATGATTAATCTATCATCATCTGATGGTAAAGGAGGAAGATGCAAATAAGACTTCTTTCAGAGCTAGATATGGACATTATGTGTTCACAGTTATGCCATTTGGATTAATAAATACAAAAAATACATTTATAAAATTAATAAATAAGGATTTATTGGATAAATTTGGAATGGTTTTACTTAATGATATTATGATTTACTTAAAAAATAAAACTGAACATGAACATAACTTAAGATTAGTCTTGTAAAGACTAAGGTAGCATAAGTTGTATAGTAAGTTGTCTAAATGTGATTTATTTAAATATGAAATTTATGTTAAGAGTAAACTCTAGTATTTTATTGTTTTATTATTTTAAATTTTTCCCATATTTATTTATTATGGGATTTTTTTATTTCACTTGGATTTTTCCTACTTTCATGGATATTCTTTTCTAGGTGTAATTGATATTACATTCTGATTGGATGACTAAGAAGTAACTCCATTTAATAGCTATTTTAGGTGTGGGATTTACTCTTCTATTATTGGATCTCTAAAAACATTTCTTGGGGGAGTTACTCATGCACTCCTATTTTTACACCTCTCATTGTGAGCTATTTTTATATGGAATATTGGTTTTGGCTTTTATATTGTTTATTCAATATTCTCATGTATGTGATTTCATTTTCTTGAAGCTATTATGTTGTATACATGCTTGATTCATGCCTATAATAAACTTGTAAATTCACTTGATCCAAATATCTTGGTATCCACTTTGATATGGTATTAGAGCCACTCTATTATTTGATTGTCTTGTTTTTTTATTGTTGTTAGTTTCATTTGAAATTATGAGATTTTTTATTTTCAAAAAAAAAGATAGTTTTCATAATCTATTTGTGATAATTTTTATTTTTTGGTGAAGTCATTTTTTTGGTAGAACTAGTTCATTGGTAACCATTATCATAGTTTCTATAGTTTCTTTGTGACTACATATTATGTGTGTCTTGGTGCATTTTTCTACTAAAAATTTGAGTGCATCTACTCTACCTAGGGTTTAATTTCCTCTATTTGGTATCGAACTATGTTTGGCCTCAGCTAGTTCTACTTGTTCAACCCTAGTTTTTAATTTATTCTATATGGCTCTAGGTTACAAAAAATTCACCTATTGATACTACTCTTATTATGTATGAGTTAGTCAAGAAGTAACACAAAAGACTCAAATGGTTTCAAAGGATTGAAAGTTTCTTTCAAAACAAGTTAAGTCTATTCAAGTTTGCCCTAATATTTTTAAAATATTTAATTATTTTTTGTAATATATTGATATAAAATAAGGTCAGATAAGCTACTTTTATTTTAATTCACAAGTAATGCATAAGAGGATTGGTCAGGTTTATCATTGTAAATAGAGATTTTTTATTTTTATTTATAAAATAATATATTGTGGGAAATATTTAAAAAAAAGTGTTGTTCATTTTTTCATGTACTTACATTGTACTTGCTTCCTTGGATACATTATTGGCTAAGTCTAACATCCTATTTTATTTACAAAATATCATCTTTTGACTCATTGCATTGATTGCTCAAGACACACTATTAGTAGAGTTCAACATCTTTTGAGTGTGTATTCACAACATGGAGGGGATTCACCATTTCATAGTTCAAAGGGGATGCATTTTGTTATTTTGGGTCAATTCTTACATTATACTTGAACTTTCATTTTTACAACAACTTCAACTTTCACTACCACTACAACTCATTTCTACACTAATGGATTCAGGTTCAATCAACCCACTAGCTCCATTTAACTATCATGAATGGAAAATTAATATGACATATCATTATAATGAGTAAGGGTTTGTATAGGATAACAATGGGTGATGAAACTAAACCTAGCAAAAATGAAAATATAGTTAAGTGGTATAACCATAGTAATGAAGCCTTTGGGTTACTATCTCTTTCTATAGCATCTGATCTCTTTTTTCACTTAGCGCCTACCAAATAACCTCATTATGTATGGACTATTTTGGGTAAACTATTTGGAGAGCAAGATGTGATGAGAGGTCATGATATTGAGAATGAAATAATTATCCTAAGTCCTTGAAACTTTGACAACTTTTATGACTTCTTCACTAAGTTCAAGTCCTTGATATTGTAGTTGAAATAATGTGGGATAAAGAAATAAGATGACTGAATTTTTCTATCTATACTCTCTAAACTGTGTCCTGACTATTTAGTTTTAGTCTCTACTTTCCATGCCACTAAAAGTGATTTGGGAAATACATGGAAATAACCTATTTAGATGATTTAATTTACAAATTAACTAGAGATCAAGACAAGTTGATCCAAATGGGCACATTGAAGTCGAAAAAAACTCAATCCCTAATTTATGGGAATGGGAAATAAAAAAAATTAAAATAAAGAGAAGAAGAAGAAGGATCAAGAGAAGAAGAAAGAATAAACCTCTATTAAAACCAACACTAAAGCCTCCTCTTCCAATGGAAAAGATAAGAAAGAGAAGGTAAGTGTGCCTATTGTAAGAAAAATGGGCATGGTGAAATAAAGTGCACGAATAAGCAAATAGATCAGCTAATGCATCTCCTAGATAATAACAACATAGGTGTTCATAAGTCCATTAAGTAAAATTAATCTACCCAAGATTATACTAAGGCAAAGGGAAAGGGGAAAGAGAAATAAAAGGGTAAGAATTTTGTATTAGTTTTATCTTCAACATCTTCATGGGTTATTAACTTAGGTGCTTCTCATCACATGGGCTCTTCACTAGTTGAGTTTTATTCTTTAGAACATTGTAGCATGTCTTATATTAATTTAGGTGATGACACTTATGTACCCATTGAAGGGAGAGGATTTGTTGAAATATCAGGAGGAACATTCAATAATGTTTTAAGTGCCCATTCTCTTTCAACTAATCTCTTATCAGTGTATAAAATCACTCATATCAACAAAGGCATAACGGTTGAGTTTTTACTAGATTCAATTATCATCAAGGAGTTACATAGTGATTCTATAGTGGGAATGGGTAGGGTAGATTACCAAGTTAGGCTATACACATTCTCATATTTTGAACTTGATTCTTATTTAACATCATTGTTGACACATTAAGATAGAGTTAAAAAATTATGTAATGAGCTGTCTAGCCCCTTTAACTACTACTACCTTGAATAACTTAAAAAAAATGACATGATTATAGGCTTGCTTCAAGTCCAATTATCTAAGGTACTTTGTGAGGGTTACTCTCTTGGAAATCATCCTAAGCTAAAATTTGACAAAATAAAAGCTTGGAGGCCTTCATAAGCATTGTATTTAGTACATAATGATGTATTTGGACCTTTTCCTAGTTTATCCTTTATAAGGGATAAATAAATTCTCACTTTCATTGATGATTTATCAAGATATACATGGGTATAATTTCTTAAGAAAAAGTCTAAAGTGTTTGAATATTTTCAAGAATTCAAGCCACTTGTTGAGAAGTAATAGGATAAATCTATCAAGGTTATTCAAACTGACAATGAAGGTGAATATGTTAGAAATAAATTTGAGAAGTTTTGTACCATAAAGGGGATTGATTTGTAGTGGGTAGTTACTTATATTCCTTCATAGAACATAGTTGCATAACACAAGAACATGTCCTTCAAAGAGATAGTTAGATGTATGATTCACTCTAAATCCTTGGCAACTCAGTATTGGGCCAAAGCCATTAATTATGCCTATTATATTGAAAATAGGGTTCCTCAAAAAGCTTTGAAGGACATAACACCATTTAAATATTTGAATGGAAGGAAATATAATGTTAAACACCTTAGGGTTTTCAAATCTCTAGCTATGGCACATATATTAAAGAAGATACGTAAATCTACGAATCCTTAGTCCAAGCCTTAAATCTTTGTAGGTTATCAAGATGGTTTCAAGGGGTAATACCTTATACATACAACCACACATGAGTTATTCATAAAGATAAGTTTTCACTTTTAGGAGAGTCCCAAAGACTCAACACTTGACACTTATTCTCTTCATTAGATTCACTTAGACATGATTATTCTTCTTCTGACTTAGATCATCTAGAGTAGGTTATTCAACCAAGATATTCTTCTTCTACTTCTAGTTTTTATAGTGAGGGAAATGATGGGGAGTCTTCTACATCCAGTTATATGCATGTTTTATAAGATGATGAGTCAGCACCTAAATGACCTACATCTGGGTCCCTTTGGGCTAGGCAAACACTTTAGAGTGAAGGTACTTGGGTAAGGGATCTAGTAGGTGATAGATATACTCAAGAATTTTATTAGAGTGGTCTACATGCTTTCTTTGCTTTAGTATTAGATCTATAGACATTTTTAGAGGTTTTAAACATACCTAAGTAGGATAGTGTTACATAGAAATAATATTCTTCCTTGATAAAAAAATAACACTTAGGGTTTGACCTCATTTCCTAAAGAAAGGAAGATGGTTCAATGTAGGTGGATATATCAGAATAAGTTTTTAGTAGATGGGTCAATCAATAAGTATAAGGCATAATTGGTTTCTAAGGGTTTTTCATAGGTAGCTAGCATTGAATACTCATATACCTTTGATTTATTACAAATATGAATTTTACTAAATCATAGTACCTATAGTTGTAGCACATGGTTGGGATGTGCACTAGATGGATGTGAAGAGTGCCTTTATTCACAGAGATATTAAGGAGAAGATCTATATGGATCATCCACCTAGGTTTATTCAAGATTCATACTTGATTTTTAGACTTAGTAAATCCATCTATGACCTCAAATAAATCCCTCAGGCTTGGTATACCAAGATGGATTCCTTCTTCACTTTAAGTTTAACTATATTTCAAACCCCAATGTATAATTTTTATGGTAGGATGATTCTTTATTGGTAGTGGTCCTTTATGTTGAAAATATTTTGATCACTGAGAATTCCTCATTATCTATTGCAGCAATGAAGATAACTCTATAAGACATATATAACATGACAAACTTGGGTCTTCTACATTACTTCTTTTGTATTGAGATTTCAAAGACTGATTTAAGGATTTCACTTGCACAACCCAAGTATGCTCTCAATATTTTGGATTGGTTTAACATGGCTGATTTTAATCGATCTCCAACTCCATTCCAATTAGGAATCAAATTTGAGGTTGATTATTTTACACCTTTGGTTGATGCCATTTGGTATCAATAGCTTGCTGGTGGCCTTATTTATCTAACTCATACTAGGCCTAATATTTCAAATGTAATAGGCATTATTTCATGATTTATGTAGGAGTCCTATGAGCTTTACTAGAAAGCAACTAAGTGGATACTCTACTACATTTAGGGCTCTTATAGATTTAAGATTTAGTATAAATTTGGCACATAGGCTGACTTGGTTAGTTTTATAAATTCATATTGCATTGGTGATACAAAAAATTGCAAGTAAAATTCAATTTATATATTTTCTTAGGGTTCTAGTTCTATCAATTGGTCTAGTAAGAAGAAAAATGATATTATTGTATCATCCATAGAGTGAGAGTATAGAGGATTTGTTAACTTAACTAATGAGGCTATTTGGCATCAATGGACTCTATCTAAGTTTGGAATTCCTTTAAAGCATCTCACCATCATCTATTATTATAGCCAAAGTACCATTCAAATATGAAAAAATCCAATTCAACACCAACAAACTATACACATTGAGATTCAGATGCATTTTATTCATAATCCTATTCATGGTCAGATCATAGACTTTAGATTTTGTTAGTCTTCAGAGTAGGTTGTAGATATCTTTATTAAAACCTTCACTATGAGAAAGTTAATTCATCTATAATCTCTTCTTATGGTGAAGTATACATCATTAATAGCATCATCTTTGAGGGAGGCCTATTAGCCTCTTCACTTCTTCCATGTTTCTCTTTTAGGGTGAGTTTTTCTTATGGGTTTTCTCCTTTTCTCTCCTTTATGGGAGATTAATTTGTATTGGGGATCTAATCAAGCCTAGTTGTTGGGATACATTTTTTTACACTACCCACCTAAGTTGTGGTTATTGTGGGGGGGGGGGGGTGCATTAGAGTAGGGGTTTTCTTTTTTCCCATATTTATTTATTATGGGATTTTTTTCTCACTTGGAGTTTTCCTACTTTCATGGATAAAGTTGTTTAGGTGTACTTGGAGTTACATTTTGAATAGATAATTAAGAATTGATAATTAAGAATTAACTCCCTTGACCATATATTTTGGGTATGGGAGCTACTCTTCTATTATTGGTTCTTTGACTACCTTTTCTGGGGAGTTATTAATGTACTCCTATTTGTACATCTCTCTTTGTGAGCTATTATTCTATTGAAGATTGGTTTTGGCTCTTATATTGTTTATGCAATATTCTTTTGTATGTGATTTCATTTTATTATAGCTATTATGTTGTGTATATGCTTGACTCATGCCTATTACAAACATGTAAATTTTATTGATCCAAAGATCTTGGAATCCACTCCAATATCAAGTGAGAGAAAATTTTAAGAAGAATAGGTAGTAGAATAAAACTAGAAATCTATCTACCACTCTTAAAATTTTCAATAAATCAAATCTGAATCAAGGGTTTAAAAAGAGTAATATTGTATTTAGTGAGGTCTAAGGGAAAAATAAGAACTTTAATGCCTAAATCTCATGAAAATTAAGAACAAAAAACAAAAATTAGATCTAAAACAATAAACATGGACCAACCACAAGAGTCATCACTATCCTCATTACACCCTAAGGAGCTATAATGATTAGAATGTGGTGATAACCACTACTAGAATGATTTTCCTAAGATGAAACTTAGTCAATCAGCTAATAATAGTGTGTATATAACTTTTTATGATTGAAATGTTGAAATCCAAACTATTCTAATAGAAACACAAGGTACTTTATCTAGTCTTAGTGTGTCCATTCTAATTAACATTGGAGTTACATATATCTTTATTTTAATAATTTTAGTAAAAATATGTAGTTTCAAACCTATTAATGTTATATAAGGTTGGGAGTTCGATTTTGGTGTACATAAAAGGGTGTTTCTTTTTATGAATGATTAGAATAATATGAGTTACATTTAGGAAATTTTAAGACTAAACTAAACTTGTTTTTTAGCTCTTTTAGGATCCTATGATATAATCTTGGGTATGGATTGGTTTCAAATAAATCAAGAAACACTTGATTTATTTAGTAAAAGGGTGTGATGCATAGATGATTTTATTAAAATAATGGAAGTTTAAGGCATTCATATATTTAAGTCACATACATTACTTTCAACATTACAACTTAAAAAGATAGTACATAAGGGTTGTCTATTTTTATTGTCTAAATAAATGAATTGTATATGGATAAAGAGGCAAACCACATATATTTTTCTTTCCTTAGATAATTTATGCATGTATTTATATAAAAACTACCTAGACTTCCTTCTAAATGAGAATTTGTTTTCTGTATCAATATTATGCTAAGAGCTATACCTCATCCAAGAATTACTATAGGATGAATGTAGTAAATTTACAACAATGAAAAGTTTAGTTTCAAGAAAATTTCAAAATTGAAAATATTATACCAAGTGTATCTCCTTAAGGTTTTATAATTATCTTTGTTAAGAATAAGGATAAAATGTTAAGGTTACATATTAAATATCAGATGTTAAGTAAAATGGCAATAAAAAATCATTATCCATTACCAATGGTAGATGATCTATTTTATTAAATGAATGGAATAAATATCTTATATAATATTTACTTATGATCAATCTATCATCATCTGATAATCGAGGAATATGTGAATAAGACTACTTTCAGAACTAGATATGGACATTATGTGTTCACACTTATGCCATTTAGCTTTAAAAATATAACAGATGCATTTTTGAACTTAATGAATAAAATTTTCAAGGATTTATTGGGTAAAGTTTTGATGGTTTTCATTAATGATATTATGATTTACTTAAAAAATACAACTGAACATGAACAACACATAAGATTAGTCTTATAAAGACTAAGGTAGCATTAGTTTTAAATTAAGTTATCTACATGTGATTTATTTAAAAATGAAATTAATTAATTTGATAATTTAATTTCCAAGGATGTAATTACTATATATCCAAAAAAAAAAAAGCTAGTAAAAGAATGCCTTGATCTTAGTAATATACATGAAGTACATAGTTTCATGGGCTTAGCTAGTTATTATCATAGTTTTTTGGGATAACTTTTCTAGCATATACAACCCGATCACTTCCTTATAACATAAAGGTAATACATTTTTTGACACCCCTTTATGAAGAGGCATCTAAAATCTTACAAAGTTATTGATACATCAATTATACCTATCATTCTTAGCCCAAATGGTAATTTTGAGGTTTGGGTAGATGCTTCCAAGGATTTTTTTGGTAGAATTTTAACCCAAGATGGTATAGTGATAACTTATGAGTTGTAAGTTCAAGAAGTATGAAAATAGCTATCCTACGCTTGATATGGAGTTTGTTTCCATTGTTCATGATTTTAAATAGTGGAAATTTTTTGTGTTGGGAAAATATTTTAAGGTGAAATCTAATCATCACATCCTGAAACATTTTTTTACTCATGATGATTTGAATACACAAAAACATAGATGATCAAAATTTGTAAGTTACTTTGACATGGACATTTATAATGTCAAAGGTAAATAAAATCTTATTGTTGATGAACTCAGTCGATGCACGTATCTTGATGTAATTTATATAATCAAGTCTAGTTTCAAAAAAATTGTGATAAAATAATAAATTTATAATGATTAATACTAAGAGGTAAGATCCATATTGGTTGACAAACATCTTGTAAAGTCACTTGAAAAATTTTATGTTGAAAAATATTACCTGATTAGGCATCAAAATAGAATTTTTGTACCTAAAGCTGGGTACTTGTGAAGTAATGTTATGAAATAAGTGCACATAACACCTCATTATGCACATTTAGCTGTCACAAAAATGAGACATGAGTTGAAAAGCTATTTTTTTTGGATGGTATGAAACTTCATGTGGTTGATTTGGTTAACAAATTCTTAAAATGCCAGTGGGTAAAATTTGAGCATTTCCACCTTGGAGGTATTATATCCTCAAGAAGTACCAAAGGATAAGTGGGTTTTAATATTACTCAAATTTATTTTTTGGTTTCCTAAATCTTGTAGTGAACATGATACTATTCTAGTGGCAATTGATAAATTGACCAAGATTGGTCATTTCATTGTTGGAAATTTAATTGGTGATGCTTTTATGTTTACATTAATATTTTTAAAATAGGTTGTTTAGCTACATGGCATGCCAAAATTAATTATTTAAGATAGAGATAAACTTTTCACATCATGGTTTTGGAAAACTTTGTCCATAACATTTAGAACATGTTGTAATTTCATTTATATGTACCACCTTAAAATAAATGGTCAAACTAAAAGGTTGAATCAAGTGGTTGAAAACATGTTGAAAATGTATGTCATGGAGTAAAAATCTAGGTGGAAATATTTTATCCATTTATTTGAATTTTAATATAATAGGATTTATCATTTTTTAATTAAAATGGATACTTTTTAAGCTATGTATGGGATAAAGACTAGAACTCCACTTAGATAAGACAACTTGGAAATTAGGGTTGTTTTTGAACCTAATATAGTTTACGAATATGATAAGATGTCTCTTATTTATCAAAATATATAAACTACCTTTTATCATCAAAAGAATTATGTATATTAGAAATGAATGCCACACAAATTGAGTGTTGGTGTTTCAGTGAATTTTAGCTTATTATTATAGAAATGGAAAAGAAGAAACTAAGTATGTGTATGGCTGAAAAACCTATTTGATTATGCATGCATGGAATCAAAATATTGTGGAAAGCTCATCTTTGTCTTGGGAGGATGACCTGTAAATAAGAATGCACTACATAAAATCTATTTATTAGATAGATAGTTGAGTGGATTACCTAACGATAGTTAGATCTTAAAAGTAAGAGCTTCCTTGGGTATTTTCAATCCACATGTTTTAAATAATTAAGGTTTTAAAATAGAACAAAAAAATACTTGCATAAATAATGAAAAGGTATTGAAATTAAAAACAAGATATGCTTGTTAAGAAATAGGCTAGAAATGATCAAATTAGTGATAAAATACTTAATACTAGTGATAGAGGGTTGGGGTCTACTTCAAAAAATTAGAAAGGGGTTTATGAATAGGTAGGGACATAGAGAATAATATTTGGTTTAGGGTAGGTAGGTGAAAACAACTTGTTAGAATTTACTACCATAGTGACCATCGATAGTTGGGATGACCATTGGTAGTTAAGGTGATCATCAACAGTCAAGGTGAATATTAATAATTGGATAGATGATCAGTTGTTGAGATAACCATTAACAATTACATTGTGTATATCTAGGATTATGACAAACTAATTGATGGGATCACAATGTGGATTCCCAGGGGTGGGTAGGTACTGGGCTATGAGAAAAAAGAAAATAATGTAATAGAATACTATAAACTAAGTAATTATATTGAAAAAGGTAGATTAGGTGTATGCTTGAGGTGATTGACTCATTAATGGAGTCTGACATGATTCTAACAGAGTAATGGTACTTGGCACTTTGGTGGAGCTACAGTGGCAAGTTGGCTCTCTGATGTAGTAGTTAGTTTGCTAGATTGTTGATGATGATTAAACTATAAAAAGAGAATTATAGATGCACAAGCTCTTGATAAAAATTATAAATGATCTTCACCTCCCTTTTCTTCTCTTATTATAGGCAAGGCAAGAGAGTTGTAACAAGATGTTAACTAGTCTTCCTAATTTTAACTTTCACATGCAATGGTTCATAACTAGATTAAGATGAGTTATTTTTAGAAAAGTAAGGTGGATGTGATTACATGTTTGTGGTTGAGGAGGTACACCCTAAAAATCAATGGTCAAGGTGATCTCGACGGTCAACCTAACTATCGGTGGTCGAGGGTGAAGGGATAAATTAGGTAAAAGCTAGGGTTAAGCCAGTTTAGTCAAACTGATGATGATTAACTATATTAGGTAAAAGCTAGGGTTAAGCCAGTTTAGTCAAACTGATGATGATTAAGTTTGATTAGTGATTAAAGGGTCATATTGGTCCTAAGAGGGTCCCAAGATGGTCAAAGGGTATTTCAACATTCAAAATCATGGTGTATAGATTTCTAGTGTCTATATTTTTCCCCTTTAGTTTGTGCATCCTAAAATGAACTAGTTATAAAACAAAAATTGATGATGGTCAAAGGTTTGATCGCCCTGAGTATGGGAGGAGGTGATACCGCTTAAACTGGGAGGTGAGGAGGTACAATATAATTGGGTGTGGGTTTGATAAGGTGGTTGAAGGTGGAGACTAAGGTATATTTCATGAAGGTAGATAATAAGTTGGGTACTAAAGCATAAATGAGTGTGTAAAGTGTGATAAAAGGTACAATAGCCAAGATCATCCATAGACTAGGTTACCATAGTTGATAATAATAAAGGTAGGTGATAAGAGGATAATGGACAAGTATACTACATGACCACATTTAGGCATCTTAGTTGGGTAGGCTTTCAAGTCTCTGAAGTGATGTCTCTATTTTGGTGGGTATCTAAGGTAAGAAACACTCCTAATGAAAACACAAACTAGTCAAGTGTCATAGGTATCTAAGGTAAGAAGTACTCCCAAAAAGACACAACTGGGTCAGGTAAGTGTGAGGTGGCATAAGTTTAAAAATTTTCAACATGGTAATATTATTACCATAGTCAAAGGACTAGGAAAAAAGTGTCAAAAAACACTTGCAAGTTGGGCCAAAATGGACCAATGGTTAAGTGACTAGGTGGTTGGTGTGGGTAGAGAAGGTAGCCTCCAAGGGTGGGTAGGTTAACATGGTTTTTATTAAGGAAGGTTTACTCAAGGTAAGATGAAAAATGGTGGGGAAACTTTACTATTGATGATTAGGTTCCCCAAGGGTGACCATCGATGATCACCCTAATTATTGATGGTCAAGGTGGAAACCCTAAAAGTCCATGGGGTAAAAGTGAAAATTGAATCACTTTTTACCTATTGTTACTTTTGCCTATTTTTGAATTTGAGCTTTAATTTTTTGTGATTTATGGTGAAGATGCTTGCAAAGGGTACTTACTGAGTTGGAGTGTGATATTTAATTGAGGTAGACTAAGGTGAATACTCAAGATGTAAGGAGCATGCGAGTGTAGATGAGGATGGGTAGGTTTATGGCAATCTCCATGACAAAATTCACAAAATGAGGTAGGTGGTGTCATTAATTTGGTAGTTGAGATTGAACTTATTCATTGGCATTGGGGTTAGATGTTTAGGTTAGCTACTTGGGTTATGACCTAGGTACAGTTTGGGTAGGGTTTAGGTGAATTTGTGGGTAAAATTAGGAATTAGTAAGGTGGGTAGGTAAATTAGGTTGGCTAAAGATTATGGTTAGCATATTAAGTTGTTTAGCTTGTTATTTTGGTGGTGTTATAGGGTAGGGAGGGTTTGGGTGTTCTAACTTTAGAACACCCATAGTGACTATCAATGTTTAAGCACAACCATTGACAGTTGACATCTATAGAAAAATAGATTCCTAACCATCAATGGTCACCATGACCATTAGTGATTGACTAGGGAAGAGAATGTTTTTTGATAAGTGGTTAAAAAATCAAGGAAAATTAAATATATGCATGTTAATTATTGGTTGGTGTAGAAGGTTTAGATGGAAAACCTAATAGGTATTAGGTAGATAGGTAAGATGGGTAAGGAAATAGTTCTATTAGTTAAATAGTAGGTTATATGATAATGGTTTAGGTAATGAAGCCATGCTTTTGAATTAGTATAGAACAAGGAACAGATACAGATGCATGATCAAGTGCCACATATCTTTATAGAGATCTAATAAGGGATGGCCCCAACTAAATGGGCCCACATGGAAGAGGTGGGGTTGGGAGCTATGAGGCATTATTAACATGTGTTTCAAGATCAATCTATAGTCATAGTGCTCATAGATAGATGGGATCTTGTTATGAAAACCTTTTTATTGCTAATTAGTGAGATGACTATCTTATCAAAGGATATACATAGGATCACCTGACTTGCACTTTGAGGTTATCTGATCTACCATATAGAGTGTAAGGAGTGGGATGATAACATCAATATATTATATAGAGATGAGAGTGACCAAGTTAGATGGTATTTTGGGGGGTTTAGGTATACTAATTTGTATCAAAGAGATATAGAGGAGAGGAGACTCATGACCATGTTGATGATTGTTATTTCATGCTTTGTGCTTCCTGACTTGAGTAACAAGAGGTTCCCTTATTTGATATTGGGGGTGATAGTCAAGTTATTTCTAGGTCAAACTATATTTATTTGGCTTCTTATTATACTTAAATAGATATACAAGGAGTTGTTGTGGTTTAGGACAAACATGAGGTATGGTATACATGTCATCTTGGTTCTACATTATTGGGCCTACAAGCATATTTGGGTGCTAAGGATAATGGGGTTGTCATGGGTAAGATATACAATTAGATTTCCTCATTATTTTTATGTGATGGAGGGGTGATTTTGTTGTATCATGTGTAGAAGGTGGTGCATATGATATGTAGTGGTTTAGAGGTGCACTTGGTGTACTAATGATAGGAGACATCACTTAGAGACCTTATTTGTAGTTTCTAGTATGGCCAGGCTACTAAAGGAAAAAAATATCCCTTCAGAGCTATAGATGGATACTTAGTAGGTGGGATGGAGAGGTGGAGCTCATCCCATTTGAGAGGGTAAGGAGGTGGTTTGGCTTAATATAAGGTATTCTAGGTCCATTCCCTAGGTACAACCGAGAAGATTCAAAAATCTTACTATGATATCCACATCTTGTACCTACTTTACTAGACCATAAGGAGGTACTAGCTAGGACATATATATAAGATGCCAAGTTTGTAGATGGGTACATGGCATGGTACTAGCTCGTATATGTAGCTATAAACATCAGCTAGTATGATAGAGGTGTGAGGCTAATGGTCATGGATCCATCTGGCCCTGATGGATAGGTAAGAGTAGCTTTAGTCACTACATAGGGATAGCTTACAGAACTATAGGGGTAAGTGGCCACATTACAAGGCTATATTTATACACTAAAATGTTAGGTTGCTACCTTATAGGGTTAGGTTGCTACTGTGATAGGTGAGAGAGATTAGGCTAGGACCTCACTAGGTCTGGTGATCTAAGATAAGGATTCTATGAGGCAAAGGGGAGGGGGAGTAATAGTAACATATATAAGGCCATTAAGCACCATCCCCATATCATGATACCTAGATACAATGGAAAAGATATGATATTATGAAGCTATAGTTTTGACATAGTGTCCATAAGAGCCTTGATGGTGTGATTATAAGGATAGCTTAGTAGGAAGTGCTAGTGTGGTGATACTAGGGTAGTGGATAAAATCTATAATTGTATAGATATGGAAAATTAGGGGATTGGCAAGCACAACATGTGGGTTGGTATCAGAATCTCGTGATACTCTAGGAGGTAGTGGTGCCCCTAGGGCATAGATGTAGATAGATTATGACATTTTATATATCATTTTCAGAGATGTTTATTTTGAGAGAGAGACATGTATATCTACTTGTACACATTATGATGTTATTTGACTCATGAGTTATATGTGATTTTTATTTATCCTCATGTTCATGGTTTATCATTTGATGTTGATGTTTAATGCTTATGGTGTGATGTTTATATGTGCTCATGGATTATGATTATGTTATGGATGCTAGACATTGATGTAAACTTGTTAGGCATGATATGGATTTGATTAATGGTTGTGCTTATGATATGTTAAATTTTAATGAGTATCTACATTATTTTAGATTTAGATATGTGGTGGAAAAATGGTTGATTGTTTAAATGCTCATGGATGTTATGGTTTTATGCTTGTTATAGATGTGATTATGATTATGATGTTTCTTATGACACACATGAATATGCATTTTATGATTATGGTTGATGATATCTAACTTAAGGTAAAGCACATGAGGTAAGGTAACTAACAACACTAGATGAGAGACCAAAAAGACAAATACCTTAATGAAAATATCAAGTAGTCACAATATCATAAGAAGAGGGTACAATGCTTCTTCTTTGACAAGGACTAGAAAAAAACCAAAGTTGGACTGACTTAATGAACATAAGCCCTTCAAATGCTTCACATTAGCATTTTTTAGTTGGGTAAAAAGGTGTCTTGACCACATAATGTTAAGTAAGCTCAAAAATCCCTTATTTATAGTGAGTAAAGGGGAGATGGGTGAAAAAGGAACCTTATTATGAGACTAGAATGCCTCTTACATAGGTGTCCAAAGAGTTAGTATAAATAAGTCTATGCCAAATTGTGTAGACCAATCGATGTAGGAAGTTTACTTGTGAAAGCCAATTGTAGCCTCCACCTTCTTATGCCATATGAGAGCAGATTTCAACTTTCAAAACTAGTTTGGTTTTATTGTGATTGTGATGATGGGTCTTTTGCTTTGTTTTTATATATGGTAAGTTGATCGATGAGGGAAGCTTCTATTAAATTTCTAATATTTTGAAAAAATTCTTTACTCAACCATCCTTCAAGGGAGTGGTATAAGTTTATGTGCTTTGTTTAAGGTTTTATGATGGTTTTCCTTCGATGGAGCAGTCCACTTTATATTTTGGTAATTTAAAATAATTTTTAAACATCTATCCTTCAAGGGAGTACTCTATGAATGCTTAAGAATAACCCATGATTATTATTGGTGTGGATAGTTCCTTTTATTGTTTTGATATTGCTTGACATATACTTGATTAGGTTGGCTTAGTGGTTCACATTTATGAAGGCAAAACTAAAAACACAAAAATGTTTATTAGGTTTAAAGAGATTTAGGTGAAAATGACCATGGGAATATATATTGTAAAGGGGTAGAAAGTACCATGAGAAACATGCCATTAGTAGAGTCATGATACCCATAGTTTAAGATAAAGCTATGTCAGTGATAGATGATCACATGATTTGGTTATAATTGATTACCCCTAAACTAGTGAGATGGAATGTAGGTAAATAGTAAGGGATGGGCTTAAGTTAGATAAAATGTGAGCATGATACTTCTTAACAAATTAATGGATGAAAATGTGAAGCATTGAGGGGCTTAGGTTCTAGGTGGCCTTCTAGAGAAGATAACTAGTAATCTCCTAATCCATACTTGTGGGTTATGATATAAGGTCTAAGCTAATTGAAAGAAAACTTACCCCAATTACTTTTATCCATATTAGTGACATGTTTGTTTTCTTTTAGGATGAGATATTTGATATTGAATTATCACACTTTAAGGTTATTATTATAGGCACACTTGATGGACTCTTGATAGACATGGAGATGGATAAGGGATACTAAATAATGCTCATCAAGTATCTCGAGTTAGGATAAACTAACTCGAGATACTTGTGGGTTATGATATAAGGTCAAGCTAATTGAAAGAAAACTTATCCCACTTACTTTTATCCATATTAGTGACATGTTTGTTTTCTTTTAGGATGAGATATTTGATATTGAATTATCACACTTTAAGGTTATTATTATAGGCACACTTGATGGACTCTTGATAGACATGGAGATGGATAAGGGATACTAAATAATGCTCATCAAGTATCTCGAGTTAGGATAAACTATGCTGATGATAATCATCCTTATAAATAAGCTCTTACAAAGACATGCAAAGATATGGGATTTGGAATTTAAGAGGCAAGATGACCTCCACTCCAAACATAAGAGAGAAAGGGGTAGCACCTATAGGGTTTCTAATACTAGTATGATATTCTCATAAGGTGAATGGGATGTGCAAATGCCAATCTCAACTAGATGCATTGATCATTTTAGTTAGCATGTTATTAAGAGTTTTGTTAGAGGCTTATACCTTTCCATTTGCTTAAGGGTGATAAGATGAGGACAAGATTAATTAATGTCAAATACATCATATAGACCTTAAACATTATTTTTATTAAAATATTTACTGTTATTGGTGATAATCTCATGAGGAACATCAAAAAAATAGATAATGTGAATGTTGATAAAGTCAAAAATAATTTATACTTTGGTCAAGAATAGATAAATAACCTCTACCCACTTGGTAAAAAAAAATAGTTGTAGTGATGATAGAGTGATGTCATTGCAAGGAATGGGGATTAATTTCACTAATAAGGTCTAGACACCATTGTGAAAATGGCCAAAAATCAATAGAAATATAAATACTATGGCTAGGTGTGTGATGTAAATTGGCATGTTATTAACACTTAACACACTTTTTCACATAATCATATTACTCTTGGTTAAGGATAGGCAAATAATAGAAGAGATAAAGGATACATTTAGCTATAGTGATGACACTATAGTGTCCTTCATAGATACCATCGTGTGTTTTCTTGATAGCATGAGAGGTTTCTTGACTACATAGGCAACAGAAGAAAATACCATCAAAGCCATGTTTATAAAGAATTCCTCCCATAATGGTATAGCGAGAGGTGATTTAGATAAATTATCTTTGAGAATTCCTATAAAGACTAGAAGGAATTATGGTAAAGTTGAGATAGTCAAAGGCTTGTTGATATCAAAGATCAAGCTAGGTCTCTTCCACATTGAAAATGGTGAGATAATCTAGTTTGATATAGGAAGGCTAGGTGAGTTTGTGGATAACAATAGATAGCTTAGAATTTAAGGGTGTAGATGGTATCTGAGAGGCAAAGGAAGCCATGGTGTTAGTGAACTTATTGGTAGATTGCACAATTGATTGGATGTGGTAGTGTTCAAATGATGTTAATAATTAGTCAACTAGTTTATTTTACTATCGCAAGACATCATTATTACACTACTAGAAGCCATTGATTTGATTGACCATAAGTTAGGATTCACCAAAGATATTAATTTTTTTCACTCCTAGGGCTAAGGTAGTTTGAAGAACTATCACTAGGGCTTCATACTCAGCCATATTGTTGGTACATTCAAAAACAAACTTAAATGATAAGGGCTGAGGTTCACCATTAAAGGGGATAAGGATAATGCCTACTCTCCCACCAAATTGACACTTGGATCCATAAAATAACATGGTGACTTAATAGGTGAAGTCCACCTGAGAGAGGGTCATGATGGACTCATCAAGGAACTCAAGAGGAGGAGTTTGATTGTATGTTAAAGATGCCTCAACGAATTGGTTGGTAATGACTTTCCATTTAATTAACTTTTAGTGAAGTAACTCAAGGTCAAATTCTAGTAAGAGCATAAGCCACTTGGCCATATGCTAGTTTTAGTATGTCTTAGAGTACATGTACTTGAGTGGGTCAGTGTTGGTTATGACATAGGTTTTGTGGCTAAGAAAGTAGTGGCAAAGTTTGTTAGCCATGAAGACTAAGGGCAAGAAAAGTTTCTTAGTATGGGTATATCGAGTCTCATATTCTACAAGCATGTGGCTAATGTAGTATATGGCTTAATCATTGTGTTATTCATCTCAGTGAGCCAACATTACCCCTAGGGAGTGGTTGGTGGTAGAGATATGTAGGTAGCAATGTTGGTCATCCCTAAGAAGGGTAAGGATACGTTGAGACAAAATTTACTTTTTGAGTGAATCAAAAGATTTTTGGCTGTCATTATTCCACTTAAAAGACACATCCTTCATCAGAAGGTGGTGGAAGGGTTGGCATCAGTCCAAAAGATGGGTGATAAAATGAAAAATGGATTAAAGATTCCCCTACAAACTATATAATTTATTTAGGTTGATATGAGAAAGCATGTCAAGGATGGATTTGATCTTAATAGGATCAACTTCAATGCCATAAAGGGATACAATGAAGCCAAGCGTAGTCATATAAAATGCAAAAATTGATAACTTGAGCATGGATAATGATACCCAACCCATAGGTCCATATTTCTTTATTTCATAACCCTCATAATCTTATTTTCATTGATTCTCAATCATCCATAACCTTCCAAACTTGATCCTAGCTAAGTCAGGACCCTCTTTTCATGAAGAATCCATCCCCCTAGGTCCTATTTACCTAGGACAATAACACCAATACCACTCATATCCACTTTTAGTGATGTTGTATAAGCTCATTTCTAGCCCTAATGATTAATTTCTTCTAGTTCTCCATCATTATCCTTGTCATCCTAACACAAGCAAATTCAATCCATGACCAACAGATCCCTATAAAATCCCATTCAAAGATTATTTGGAGGGGGTTGGTAAATATTATCAAGAAATAAAGAATATAAGTGAAACCACTTAGGAAATTTTACCTATTCTCTTCATACATCCATCCAATATAGTATGTAACACATCTAAATCTCTACATCAGTCCATAGCCATCCTCAAACACATCCAATCTAGCATTTCTTGCATTCTCATATCAAAATTTCACCATGTACTCTCAAAGGGAGAAATACATATGGCTTGATCCCTCTTTAGATTATTGGTATGTAGGTAGCATGCCCACATATGGGGTGTAAAGCACATATAGTGTATCTTACACACTAACCCCCTTTCCCTATTTTCCAAAGTTTTATTCAAGTACATTGAAGGTATATGAATGAATAAAATCAGCTCTATAGGGATAATTACTAACAGTGAGGCTTTACAAAGTCATAGATAGGGTCATATGGACCTACCAAGAAAAATGCAAAAATCTCAAATCCTCAAGATAATATCATCAGACAAGGACTACAGTGTTGGTGCCACTCCTGTCCACCTGCATCACTCTTATCCAATCAGAATAACATCAGACAAGGACTACAATGTTGGTGCCACTTCTATCCACCTTCAGTGCTCCTATCCAATTAGAAAACAAAAGTTATAATCCTATTTTTGATAGTGTTCCAGGCTCACATAGTGAATATCAGACCCTATTTCAGTCAAATCAACATAATTTAAGCTAATTCTTATTTTCTCCCTCTTATTATTATTTTTAAAAAAGCTCTAATTATAAATAAATTTCACAAATCAGTGGCTTATTTAAAACATAGTATTTAATAATTTATCAATATGGACCTTTTAATTAAATTAGGAATGAAACCCCAATATTCCCAAAACTATTAAATCATTTGGTGAACTTGACTTACTTCATTTGTGCATAAAAACCCTAGAAACCCTAGGGTAAATTCCTAGCTGATTTTTGAAGTAATTTTATTATTTTTTACCTGAATGTTTAAATAAAAATTAATTTCATATTTTAAAATTTAGTAGTAAATTTTAAAATAATTTTCTTTCAAACCTTATTTTTCCATACTAGGTCCCAATATTTTTCCAATCGTTTTTTGAATTTTTACTAGCATATTTAAATTAGAAAATCCATTCAAATTTCAAAGTTCAATATTTTTTTTTAAATTATTTTTAAAAACCCTAGTTGCATATACTAGGTCCCATTAAATAACAACTTTTCCAATAAATTCATGATTTTTTACTCACATATTCACTTTAAATATCAAATTTTCATAGTAATTATTCAAATAATCATCTTTCAAACCCTAATTTCATACAATAGGTCCCACTACTTTTGAGATATAACCTTACATTCTATAATCAATTTTGAAATATGTATATCACTTATCTACAAATGTTTCTTAAATTTACTATAAAAAATAAGGAGACCATCGTTGGTCCTATCATGTACATGAATGATGAAATTTATCATATGTTAGTTCAAAGCTTCATTCTTTGCATTTAATGCTTACTTTCCATAATATGGGATGATATTAAGAAATTCATTATTAAACATTGTAAGATACCTCTCCTTCAGAGCAAATTTTACTTGTCTTTAATACAAATTTTATCTCTTACTTAATATCTCTCATATGAATTTTTTTTCAAGACTATCATGCTAAACACATTAGAAATGTCATAACACATGCCAAAGCTTTTTATGTATTCTTGCACAAATTCATGCTATTTATCTCTTACTCTTTATCTCTCATATGGAAAATGATTCAAGACTATCATGCTAAACACATTAGAAATATCATAACACATGCCAAAAAAATTTATGCGTTCTTGCACAAATTCATGCTCTTTATCTTTTTCTCTCTATCTCTCATATGGAAAAAAATTCAAGACTATCTTGCTAAACATATTATCAATGTCATGTTATAAGTCAAAGTTTTCTATGCATTAGTATATAACTCCATACTCTCTATCCCTTTTTTAATATATATCATGTGGAATGTTCTTTATACTCATATTTTTATACATGGTTTCTACCTAGAAGATCTATTGCATAAGCTAACAACCACATGTCAAGTTTTAATATCATATCTTATGCATAGGAAATAGTATCTTTCTCCTCCTCTCCCCCAAGAGGGTGACAACTACTTTCCCTCTAACAAGTTCCCTGATATCACCCTTGAAAAAGGTGTGTCAACCCATACTATTGTTCCTAATGCACACATTTAGCCAATAGCTTCTTCAAAACCTCCTCAACATATGTGCTTACATGTTCAATTGAAAGCAACTATGGTTTGGACTTGTGAGACTGTAAAGGATCAAATAACTAGTATCAACAATGTAATTTCAGATTTACAAACACAAAATCAGATATTACATGACAATATCACAACATTGGAAAATCAAATTATAATACAAAAGCCTCAAAGGCACCCTAGTGTCAATCATGTATATGCACCTTCACCTAGTTAATTGGTTGTAAGCAATATTACATATCAAAACAAGAAATAAAAATAAAGTAACTCTACAACTAGTGATTCAAAAATCATTTAAATATCAACTAATATTTTAAGTTAGGTACTAATGGAAATGATTCAATCTAACTTGATCAAACTACCTCCTCTACATCTAGCGAGAAGATCCAGATATTATTGTCCATATCATATACTGCATAGGAATAACACAGATTCATGTTTGGCATTGAAAAAATATATAAAATAGAAAATTGCTATGATGACCCTATACAAGTTAAATCAATAAATAAATCCATAGTGACATAGGAACAAATTCATAAAGGGTCAAATCCAAAAATAGTATAAAAGTGGTTACCAAAGCATAACTTAGAACAATAAAAGGGTCAAAATCCAAAATCAGAGCAATAAATAGTACCAAAGGCATGGGTAAATCACAAAAAAGATGCAAATATACCCTCCAAAATGAGGCTCAACTTTCAAAGCAGTATGGTTTTGGTCAAAAATATCTACAATAATTTGATTATCAAGGTCAAGAGTTAGGTAAGAAGGCTCAAGGCATCACTATTCCTATTCTAGTAGTTGATAATATTTTTCACCAAGGTTTGGGATTTATTGAACATCCTATGAAAAATCTTTCATAGAAATAATTTATCAAAGGAAAATATCTAACTACAAAAAAAGTCAACACTAGCATTCTATTGGTTAAAAATCAAGATGATAATGATGAGTAGAACAATACAAGGTATTATGATTTTGAAGATACTGATAATGAATAAAAATATTCAAAGTCATATTCACATCCTTTCTTTCATTATTCGAAATCATGCGTGATTCCTTTATTTGATTTATGACACCATGATAGGGAGTCTCCCATGAGACTCATCAATTAGTATCATTCCTTCTTACCTTACTTGTACATAGTTTCTAAGTATTTTTTGTACATAGTCTTCTTATGATTGATTAAATACAAAAACATTCAAGTATTCTTAAAATAGAAAAAATAATACAAAATTTTAAAATATAAATACATGAAAATAATTAAAAAAACACCAAAAATATTTTGATTGTATAAATCATCCATGCTTTATATTTCTACTATCATGTTAGACTTACATTTGTTGTTCTATGCTATTGGTTTTTTGATTTATATACATTACCATGCTTCACTTGATCTCTTTTGAGTGTGTGTAGTGGCATCCAACTCTTTGATTGCTTCACTCTACCCATTGAGGGGGCATCCTACTTCTACATTCAAGACACATATTGATATATATACCCACTAGGGACATCTTCTACATGACTACACCATCTAGTTTACATCATTCCTACACCACACACTCTAGTTATCATATTAATGTACATTATTTATTAGCTTACATAGATTACTCTATCACACTCACTAGTATATAACACTTTTGTATTTTTTAGCATATACCTAGTCTCATTCTAACAGGTCTTGCAAACTTTCACTCTTGCTTTGATTAGTTAGATGTGCTTATATTTTCTAGTCTTTACATGATTTATATTCTTGCTTAGTGTAACTTTAATTGATTGCATTCCCAGTTCCTACTTATTTCTAGTATGTGCCTTAAAACATTTTCCAATGTCATTTGCTTCTATTAATGTGTGTGCCTTTGGACATTTGCTAATGTCCCTTGCTTGTACTCTTCTATGTGATTATGTCTTTCATGCTAACTTTCTTGTTTCAACTAAATGTGTATGTAGAATTTGAGCGTGCCTTGTATTTTTGCTCCTTAATTTTAGTGACATGAGCCCATGTCCCTTGTTTGCTTGGTCCCTTAGCCACTCTTGTATGATTTTTTCTTCTTGTCTTGTGTGCTTGTTCTTTTTTTGATTCTCACTGTTTGAAATGCCATGATTTTAATCATGCATTATATTTCTTCTTGGATGCCATGATGGACATCATGATCCATTCCTCCATGACAACTAACAACTAACACATAACACTTTTAGTTCCATTTTAGTACATTGCACATGCTATTACATTATTACATATATTTGGCATACCCCTATTGATCTAACAATCTATCAATATAAATCATGTTATATCTTGAGATATCTTATCGATTATCATTTCTATATCATGTATCTTTACAACATAACATAGTTGTAGGGATCTTTATTCTAAGGGTAGTCATTATAGGGTCTTCATTATTACCCTCAAAAGAGAGGGAAACAAATAGGGGTTTTGTCATAGAGATCAAAACTCCTACCAATCAAAAAATCTAGTTTTAGAACACCTAGAACAATAATCAGACATTAAACTAGTCAGAATAGACTAGGAAGATAGTCCAGAATCTAGAATAGTTATTATATTTAGCCTAGGACAATAACACTAAGATTGGACCATAGCATCAATGGTACTACTGTCCTTTTCTAGTGCTCTTATCCAAACAACAAAAAAACCAAATTTTCTAGAAATAGATAGAAAGGTAATTTTGGTTATAGTTTTGTCAGCTACAATCCAGACTAGATTCAATAGTTTTAGTATAATTTTTCTTAGAGAATCTAGAAATAAGGGGCATCATGCATGACATGATGACTCTTAATTTCAATTTCAGATAGGGGAGTTGGTATAACTTTTATATTAGAATCCATGTTCCAGACACTAGTGACTGGGGGTAATGTGTGAGGCATATTTGTTTTCCTTATTTTTGAGTTTAGGATTAACTATGCATTCTCATTAGTTGTATGCCTTACTCCATCTATAGGTCATTGGCATCATTTTGTTTTGGCTTTCATATAAGCCTAACTTATAAGTTCTTGATTGGCTTCCACATAAGCTAGATTTTTAGTTTCAGAGTGGCTTTCATATAAGCCTAATATCCATCTTTTGGAATGATCAAGAGTGGCCTAGTTTGTAGCATACATTCAAATATTCATGCTAATGTTGTTAGATCAAAATACATTCATGGGATTTAGGAGAAATCACATATGACATATGTTTCTTACTGGTATCAATTTACAACTTCACTTCATGAGGAAATGATTGAGCCAAAGGCTTAGCTAGCCTTTGTATTCTTGAGCCACCTATTCAAAGGGATTAAAAACATACTCCAAACATTGATCAACACATGAATGACCACCTAGATTCACTTAGTGGGTGACAATGGAGCCAAAGGGCAAGTATTACTCTTCATACAACATCATCCATCATTACTCAGTATAATCCAACATCACTCAATAACATAATAATTTTTATATTGGTTCACGTACCTAGTGAGTTGTATTCATTCCTTTCTCTTCCTATCTCTTTCCTAGATTTATACATTATTATTTTAGATATAGCATATTTAGTAAGAACTGATCTACTTTTATTTTCTCTTATAAATTTACACTTCACAATGTGCTCTTTCTATACACATCACACAGCTTCATGGGCTTCACCCTTATAGGTAAGTTTACGTACGCATTCTATTTTTCCTTTATCCTAGTATTTCACTTTGTTGCATCACTAGAATAAAGTTGGGGTAAATATAGTCATATAAAATGCAAAAAATTGGTAACTTGAGTATGGATAATAACACCCAACCCATAAATACCTCTTGCTTACTCTCATGGCCCTCACATGCTTGTTTTCACTAATTTCTAGTCATTCATAGCCTTCCAAACCTATCATATCTAAGCTAAGACCCTATTTTCATGACCAGTCCATCCCCCCAGGTCCCACCTACCTAGGAAAATAACACCAAACTAGGATAATAATGCTAATGCCACTCTTATCCACTTTTAGTGTTGTTTTCCAAGCTCATTTCTGGCCCTAACAATCAGTTTATTCTGGTTCCCCATCCTTTTCCTTGTCAGCCTAACACAAGAAAATTCAATCCATGACCAAAAAATCCTTATAAAATCCCATTAAAAGATCATTTGGAGGGGGTTGGCAAATATTATCAAGCAAGAAATAATACAAGTGAAACCACTCAGTCAATCTTCCCTATTCTCTACATCTAACCATTCAGTATAGTCCTAAGCACATATAAATCTTGTCATCAGTCCCTAGCCATCATCAAGCACATCTACTCTAGCATTTTTTACATTTAGATAGAAAAATTTCACCAAGAACTTTCAAAGGGAGAACTATATATGGCTTGGTCCCTCTCTAGAGTATTAGTATGTAGGTAGCGTGCCCACACATAGGGTGTGAAGTGCACCCAATGCATCTTACAAACACTAACCCTTTTTTCCTATTTTCTAGATTTTTATTCAAGTATATCAAAGGCATAGAAATGAATAAAATAAAATCTATAGGGATCATTTCTAATAGTGAGGCTTCACAAATTCATAAAGAGGGTCACACAAATGTGTCAATCAAAACCTAGAACGATTAGATCTTCAGGATAATAGTGTTAGACAAGGAGTAAAACACTAGTGCCAGTCCTATCCACCTTCAGTGATCCTACCTAATCAAAAAAAGAAATTCAAAATCCTATTTGTGATAGTGTCTTAGGCCCTCACATTGAATATCAGACCCTATCTCAATTGGATCATTAGAGTTTAAGCCAAGTCTTATTTTCTCCCTCTTATTACTATATTTAGAAAAGATCTAATTACAAATAAATTTCAAAAACTAGTAGATTATTTAATATATATTATTTATTGATTTATTAATCTATAGCCTTTAACTAAGTTAGGAATAAAACTCCAATATTTCCAAAACATTTAAAACACCAAGAATCTTTCCTGACAAGACCCCAAAATACACTACTTGAGGTTAAAGTGGACATGATAGTGGATGAGGTACTCAAAGATGATATTAAGAATGGCTAAGTGATACTTTTGGAGTTTGGATTTCCTAAGAAGGTCATCCAAATAGTCTTCTATAATATTATTAATTAAAGTCATGGAAGATATAAATCATGGCACATTGGTAGGTCACACCAGCATTTTTTAACCCGAAAGGCATGACCCTATAGAAAAAGGTTCCCCAAGGGGTGATAAAGATTGTTTTGTGTTGATCTTTAGGAGAAAATAAGATCTAATTATACCTTGAGAATTCATCTATAAGAGATAACATCTCATGACTAGTTTTAAGATTAACTAGTTAATCAATGCTAGGTAAGAAAAAGTCATCTTTAGGGTAAGCCAGTTTGAGGTCATGAAAGTCCACTCAAATGTGTAGTCCCCCTATGGCATTGGTGATAGGTATAAAATTTGAGACATATTGGGGATATTCAATAGGTAGAATGAAATTGATAGATAGGAGATGCTAAAGCTCTTCTTTGACAAGAAAGGCTATGTGAAGGTGCAAGCATCAGAGTTTTTCCTTGATAGACTTGGCATCACATTAGGTGATTATGTAATGGGTAGGAATGGTAGGGTCAATTATAGGCATGTTTTTATAAAACTAATTGAATGTTATGCTTCAATCTTGGAAGAAAGAGGGAAAATCCTAAAGTAACTTGGCATTCAGTGATTAGCCAAGTTTGAGAATGTCAGGGTTATTTGGAGTGCCCAAGTTGATATTCATGAGGGATTTATTCAACATGATCAAGGTTTTGGGAGGAAGAGATTTGTGGATTGAGTAGTCTATGGTACTAAGGTAGGTGAGAATAAAATCATCATCTTGGCACTAAACAATGTTAATGGTAGGAAAGTCTTCTCATATCATCTCATGATGGGTCAAAGGGATGATTATGATCGCCCCTTCCTTTTGATAAGTCAATGGGTCAAGGTTGATCATGTTGATGAGTAAAATTTAGGTGGGATGATATAATCATCCTCACATGTAGACAGGGGTGAGGTTGGTGAGGAAGGGGTGTCTTCCTCAACAATGGTGGTGGTAGGTGGTTTGGGTTGTTTCTTGTTAGGTATGATGAAATGAAGGTCATGCTTCTCATGCATCTTTATAGTTTTGATGGTGACCAATTCATGTGGTCTATGCTTATACTACCTAAGATTAGAGCCTTTCCAAGCAAACTGATGGAGGTATATCTTAGCAAATATTCATTTATCTAGGTAAGAGAAATCAATGGTAAATGGCCTAGGTGAAAGAGAGGTGATAGAGGAACCAAGGGGTTTGTTGAGTCCCCCATAGATAAAATGGTTTTGATGGTGGGGATCTCTAAAGGGAACAATAGTTACAACATTAGGCTCATATCTGAGTTGGTTGGCAAGTTACCCATACTCATGAGGAGTAGGGAAAGTGTTAAGGGCTAAAAGATGATACTTCCCCAGAAAAAGGTGATAAAACATTGATTCTAAAGGGTCCATGATGGGGATTTGGTCTAAAGGGATATAATAACTAGTTGATGTCTTATCAATAGAAGGGGATATGACATCCACTTTGGTGGTTGAAGGTTGGGTTTTAGTTGTTGAGAGTGTGTTGGATGGGGGTATGAGGACATAGTTGGGGTGATAGGTCATATTTCATGTTGAGAAATGACTTGGGTCATCTTGGCTAGTGATGATTTGGCCTTCATGCTCAAACTTAATACAATGATGGAGGGTAGAGGGAATGCAACCCATGGAGTGAATTTAAGGTCATCCCAATAAGACATTGTAATATAATTTGCCTTCTACAACATAGAAGAGTTTTAGGAGTGTGTGGTTTCCTAAATGGAAATGAAGGAAAATAATACCTAAGGTAGTGGCCATGGTATCATTTAATGATCAGAAGATGGCTAAGGTTTTGGACATGACATTAGTAGGTAGGTTAAGTTGGTTGTAAGTGTGGGAAGAGATGATTTTAGTTATAACTCCTCCATCAATCATGACCCATTTGATGTAGGTTTGGTTGATATATGTAGTAATAAAGAGAAGGTGATTTGGGTCCTCAGGATAGATGGAAGGTATTTCTGAATCCTTAAAGGTAACAAGCTTGGAAATTTAAAGCGTACCAACAAAGGCTGGTAGAGGTTGAGGGTCTTCAGGTTGGACCTTAATGGATTGTAAAGCCTATTTTAGTGTTTGACAATCATGAGGATAGGTATATATCAACTCGTACAAGATCATCTTTGTTGGGGTCTAGTGAAGGTGCTTGAAGATAACTCTCCTGATGGATTCTAAGGGGTTAGGGTGAGAGACACCTAAAATGGATACCTTGGGTTTGGTTGAAGATAGAGATGGTTAGGTGTGGGTTGGTTGGGAGGTTGGAGATGGATATGTACATGGAATGGACACCTTAGCCTTCCCCTTGTCCTTCTACTATGATCTCATGACCACATTGATAGTATAGATAGAAGGAGAGGTTAGGGTAGGAGATTGGTTATACTCATCTTCAATCTTAGGTGAGGTGGGGGAGTAGGTAAGCATTGGGTTGGTATGGCTATTGGTTGGATTGGTATGGGGCACATAGGAGGTTCAAATATTAATAGATGTTCCTCATCATAAATTTGATGGGTAATGGTTTAGAGAGATTTATAGTTATCCATATTATTATCTGGTGTTCTATGATAAGAACACACTTGGTGGTCATTTTACTAGATGGGTTTTAAAAAAAGAGGGTCAAAGGGTCTGATGAGAGGTAAGTCTAAATAAGAGGCTTGTAATAACCTATGGAAAATGGTTGAGTAGGATTCAGCTAAAGGTGGTAAAGATATAGTGGTTTTGGCTTTGGTTGTTGAGGTGAAAGGATAATTTGGAATCAATTTTAGTGATAGGCATATGAGGTAAGGTGGTGTGTTTGGTTGATGGATTTGGTTTAGATAAAGAGGTTGATGAGCTATAGGTGGAAGTTCATAAGGTAGGTAGCTTAGATATTATTGGTGAGGTGAAGAGAGGTACGTCAAAAATTAGTTTCAAAGGTGTAAATAAAAGAGGTGGTGGGGTCTTGGTAGAGATAATTGGCTTCTTGCTTAAGGTAGAAGGATGAGGCCCCAAAATTGAGGGAAAGATTAAGGGAGGTAAAATTTGTGTCTTTAAGACTTTAGGTTGTTTTACCTCTTTGGTTCATTTGGTTTGGTGCTTGGTTGGTAGGTTTGAAGGGGTTAGTTCCACTTTCACACATGGGTGACTAACGTTTGGTATAAGGAAGGTACCAAGGATTTTGGTTGTCTAAGTTGGGTTTGGAAACAAACTCTAATCTTTGAAATAGTCTAGAGAATGGTTTATATATTGGTTTAGCTCCCTAGGTAGTAAGTTCAAATGATATACCCATAGGTTGGGAAAGGGGGGTGGTAACCTTATATTCTTCCTCAATTAAAGAATGCAAGGTTGAGATAGGTGGCTCCTTTATAAGAGGAGTAGACATGGGGGTTTATTCCTTGAGAATTATCTCTAAAGGATGTGTGGGTTACTTGGTAGTTAAAGGTGAAGGTGAGGCAACAATGGTTAGTTGTTTTGATATGATAGTTGAAAGGGAGGTTAGTGGATCCACTACCTTAATAAGTGAAGGGGGAGAGGATAACACTTCCTCATTTTGAGTGTCTAAAAGAAGGAAAGTTAAGTCTACTATCTCAACAAATGGAGGAGGTGGAGGATTGGAAGATTGGGTATTAAGTGGTTTGGTAATGAGTGCATCAGGAACCATGTTAACTATATAGGTATCATGAGAACACTCAAAGTTGTTCTCATTCTTGTTAGTTGCACGGTTTGGGAAGGTTTGCCTAAATATATCAAGGGCTTGATTTGACAGTGCATTATGGTTGTCTAATGCGAGTTTCCCCTTGTCAATGATGGATTAGGCAAAGATCTTAAAGGTATTACACCTGCTGATATCATGTCCTATTACCCTATGAAAGGAACACAGATCATTCTCATTATACCAACTAGGGGTAGGATGAGAGGCATCAAACTATTAAGGATGTTTGATAGGATGAATTTGAATGATGTTGGCTTTGAATAACTTCTCCAAGATGGAGGCATAAGATTATATAAGTAGAGTGAAGTGCTTCTAGTTGTTTCAGGCTTGGTTCTTCATTTTTTGCTTTGAGGAACTATATAAATTTGGTTGGTTGATAGATGGTGGAGGATCAGCTTTAAGTAAAAATACATTCACATTTCCCTTACCCTTGATATTGGTATTCGACTGGTTGATCAATTTGGAAGAAGAGGCCTCATTGGTTTCATAGGTGGTGTTCTTTTTCTTGAACTTTAATTTTCCTTCATCAATGGCTTGGTTCTCTAACTTACATTATATGGTAAAAGATTCATCAAAGGTTCAAAATCTTTAGACACATAGGGTAGAGGAGATATGCTTGGCACATGCTCAAGAAAAGAGCTCTATGAGTTGGAGTTGAGGTAGGGACAAGCAAAGTTGGCTGGTTAGGCTTCTTTAATGAGCTAAAAATTTGGCAATGGATTCATCTTCAAACTACTGGGTAGAGTAGAGGTTGGTGATATAATATTTATTGGAGATATTGATCAAAAAGTGGTCTAAAAAGGATTGAGCCAGTTGAGTGAAGGAGAAAAGGGAGTGCTTGGGTATTGCACTATACCAATCCAATGTCAGACCGACTAGAGACATGGGGAAGGTATAGAGAAGAAGGGCATCATTATAGGTGATGAGATAATGAGCATGACTAAATTACCTAAGGTGATATTGGGGATCCTCCTTACTTTAAAATTTAGATAACTTTGGAAGTTTGCATTAGGGAGGATATGGCCTGATAGGTACACATGGATGGATGGGCTCATTATAGATTTGGTCGTATGATAAGATGTTATGAGCACTTCAAATGGATGAATATAAGATGGTCATCTTATCCATAATCATCTTCATTAGGTTTTCTTGGTGTTATGAACCTATAAGGTTATAAGATGTATATTATTGCAGTGGTTGGGAGACATATTGATAGTGGGTATAAGGTTGGGAGGCTATCATATATTGGTAAGTGGATGCCAATGGTTGGGTAGAAGATACATAAGGGTAGGTATATTTATGTGGTTGGGTAGTGGATAGGGTACATTCCCTCATAGGTTGGGGATGTATCCAAATTTTGGTGCAAGGGGTGCTTAAAGGATAGGAGTGGTCATTGGGTTGGTGACCCTTGTACTAATTAGTGGTAAGGTAGAGGGTGTGGACCCCACAAGGATTTGAAATGGAGTAGTGGTTGATTGATTGGGGGTGGATAAAGGAAGGTTGTTAGTGCTAGAAGTAGGAACTCCTATTATGGAGGAGTGGTTGGTAGGAGTGGAAGGCATAAGGGTAGTGGTAGTTTAGGATGGTTTTCTATGGTAGTCTAAAAGGGCTTGTTGGTTGATGAGGAAGCTTGGGTAGTCAACAATTGGGTAGTAACCATGGAAATAGAGGTAATCCCCATGAGGTGGGGAGGCATGCCATAAGGTAGATTCATGGGTGGGGCCAAATCCAAGATAGGGTAAGACATGGTTGTAAGATACTCTTACAAGGCTACGTGATTGTTATCTAGGAAAGTGGCAAAGTCTACATCTCCTTGAGGAATTTCCTGAGGGAAGGTAGGACTTCTTGAGGGGTGAAGAGAGTCTATTGGTTCAAAAATGTAGTGCATGGATGAAGAGGTAGAAGAGTTAGGTTGGTTTGGTGATGGTTTTTTCTCTATAAGGTCTCTTCTCTACTGGTGAGAACCATATGAGATAGGGGAGATAGAAAACACAAATAAACTCACTACTCAAACAAAAATAAGACAAAGAAATGATCAAATAAATCAAATCACATTCTAAAATAGATGTTAAGCCTTAGAGTTTTAATTAATCTTGATTTTGGGTTATGCTTTAAGAAGTTGTGTGACTAAAATTGGTTTGTAGAGCGAGTACTAGAGAGGATGTCTAAGGTTAGTTTTAAGTTGTATTTATACAATAAAAAAGAATTTGTATTGGAATCAATACATGGCTTGATATTAGGGCCTACTCCATTAGTTAACACACCATAGTGATAAGGGTGTCATGTGCTTAGCCAATATACATTGATAACCAAAGATTATACTCAACTAGAGAGCTGAGCTAGTTCTCCCCTTGGTAATGACCTCCAATTAAGATCATCAGGAAAAGGTAAGGTTACTACTAGGTGAGGAAGTTAGGCCTTGTCTCAAGTTTTATTGATGTTTAGTTGATGATAGTGGTTTGGTTGAGTGTGTGCAATAGAGTGAAGTTATCATAGATTACTTTGCCTTTAAGTTAAGCTATGTGAACTAAACATTCAAGCAATTGATGTATGCACTTAATTTTAAGCCCAAAAGAAACCTTTGATTTTATTAATGAGCATAGAATAGAGAGAGAATACAAGAAAAAATTGAACCCAAGTAAATACATAAGGGCCCCACTAGACATGCCAAAATATTCTAGTGAATTTTAACTTATTATTTTAGAAAAAGAAGAGAAAAAACTAAGTATGGGTATGGCTGAACAAATTATTTGATTGTGCATGCATGAAATTAAATATTATGAAAAGATCCTCTTTGGCTTGGGAGGATGACCTATAAATAAGCAATCACTAAAGCAAAATTGTTTTTAGATAGATAATTGAGTGGATTGCCTAGCGATACCTAGATCCCAAAATCAAGAGCATCCTCAAAGGCTATCAATCTACATATTTTAAATAATTAATTTTATAAAATAGAATAGAAAGTACTTACATAAATAATGAAAAGGTACTAAAATTAAACATAAGAAATGCTTACTAATAAATAGGGTAGAAATGATCAAAATAGTGATAAACTAATTAATACTAGTGCTAGACAATTAGGTTCTACTTCAAAAACATAGAAAGGGGTCTGTGAATAGGCAGGGACACAAAAAATTAAGTTTGGTTGGGTGTAGGTAGGTGAAAAAATTGTCAGAATTTACTTCCATATTGATCATTGATAGTTTGGATGACCTTTAGTGGTCAAGGTGACTATCAACAGTTAGATAGACTATTGATGGTTGAGACAACCATCGATGACCACTATGTGTAGATCTAAGCTGATAATAGGCTGATTGATGGGATCACAAAGTGGATTCCTAGGGCTGGGTAGGTGTTGGGTTATGATAAAAAAGCAAATAAAGTAATGGAATACGGGAAACTAAGTACTTATCTCATCGAAGGTATATTGGGTGGATGCTCATTGAGGTGATTGACTCATTGATGGAATCTGATGTGATTATGATAGAGTAATGGTACTTGGCACTTTGATGAAGCTATGTGGGTAAGTTGGCTCTATGATGTTGTTGCTAGTTCATTAGATTATTGATGATGATTGACCTATAAAAAGAGAATTTTTGATGCACAAGGTCTTGATAACAATTTCAAATGATCTTCACCTCCCTGATCCTCTCTTATTATAATCAAGGCAAGAGAATTGCAACAAGACATGAATTGGGATTCTTAATTTAACTCACACATGCAATGATTCATAACTAGATTTAGATGAGTTATTTTTAGAAAAATAATGCAGATGGGCTTGCATATTAGTGGTTGAGGAGGGCACCCTAACCATCGATGATCAAGGTGATCATCAATGGTCAATTTGACTATCGATGGTCGAGGGTGAATGGTTAAATTAGGTAAAATCTAGGGTTAAGCCAATTTAGTCAAACTAATCATGGTTAGGGTTAAGAGGGTTAGATTGGTCCTGAGAGGGTCCCAAGCTGGTCAAGGGGTATTTTGACACTTGGAATCATGATGTGAAGATTTTTGATGTTTAAAATTGGTGATAATATTTTTATATGAGTTAAATCTTAGCTCCATTAAATTTGGGAAATATTTTAAATTAGCTCCAAATTTTGTTTTACTTTTTGATATCATAGAAAATATCATTCTTATTGCTTATCGGGTAGCTTTTCCTCATATATATAGGATTCATGGTGTTTTTCATATTTTTTTTAAGGAAATACATATCAGATCATACTTATATTTTGGATTGGAAAGATATTTAACTTATTTAAGAGGATAAAATGTAATTGGAACCAATGAGGATATATGATCATTGCAATGTTAGATAGTGAAATAGATAATTTCAACAAGTGTTGGTCAAGTGGGACCCACTTACTGAAAGGAGTTCTACATAGGAAGATGAATGTATTTTCAAGTATCATTACCCATATCTATTTTATTAGTTACTACGATGAATCATTTTTAAGAGGGACATAGTGTCATGACGCAATTTGAAAAAATTAAAAACTATGGACTATTTTTGACATCCACATATCCACAACATTTTCATATGTTGTTTTGATTTTATATCATATCATAGACTTGATTAGATACTTTGATCATACTTTTATTCTATAATTATTCTAAAAATGACTTGTTAGAATAGTATATTTTGATTGATTATTGAGTTATGTTTATTAGATATTTGTTGGATAGATATTATGATGTCTTCTTTTTTTACTACAAGGACTATCATGAGCTAAGATTGATTTATGGAGTCTAGATGGTAAGGTTTTGAATGTAGTAGTCAGTTATATTTTGACAATGAATATTAAGATATGAGTTTTTTAAATGATCACAATTATTTATTTTCTCTTGATTGCACTATGTTGTTAGTCTCTCGGTTGATTGTATGAGTGTGTATGCTTTTATCACTTTTGATTCATATTCATATTTTACTATTTTATTAAGTTGTTTTGGACTAATCTATCTGATATCATTTTGGTTGATTTAAATATATGTTTCCATTATGTTGGAATTATCTTAACTAGTTTTATAATATTACATCAATAACAACATTTGTACTTGTCTTTCTATCATTAATACAATAAACAATCATGTTTGAAGCCTATTATCTTTGACAAGTGGTGTCATTGTCACCTTGTATTTGTGATTTTTATCATGAAGGTATTTGTTATTTTCATCACCTTGTCATGGATATTTTCTTCTAAGTTGATGTTTTTTTTGTTGACTTGTGAAACCATCATATGGGGTAATTATTTGGTTGTGTTATTTTTTGTGCTTCACATGGTCACTTGGAAATTAGAGCATCAAATAATGTCATTTATTTCTTATTTAGTATTTGATTATCATATGAATGTTACTTGATGGCATTGAAATTTAACCATCGTGATTCATGTAATTATGTGTTTATCTTAGGGATTTAGTATATCGATGTGTTTGAATGTTCACGATAGTTCTAGTTGGTTTTTGCTGATTGGAAGGTATTGTGAGTTTGGCAAGCTGGATAGAAACCCTAACTACCAGCACAAGCATTGTGTATGTTTTTCCACCATTGCTTGGTCCTTGTAATTTTGATGGTTTGATTAGTAAAGTTATGGTGGAGAATATTATTGAAACTCTATCATTTTTTGCCAGTAGAAATGGGGACATGGGGAATGAGGAGTTGATGCCTCCATTATGTTGCACCACAATTTGAAGTATTATGCTGAGAAGTTATAGAATTTAATACAATCTAAATAACTCATTTTTTCACAATATATGGGACTGGTTATGAAGGTGGTTACAATGAAGTTTACATGGGAAAGAAATGTAATCTCTATTGTTGAAAAATAAGGTAAAGCAAAATGTTTTTCACCAAGAAAGTGTTGTCCTCAATGTTGTTTATTTTCATTATGGGAATAGTGGGGAATGTGAATAAAAAGTGATTTGTTCCATTATGTTATTCATGCACATTTTTTTGACAATGTTGTGATTTATGGCATTAGGTTGTGTTGATAATGTGGTTGATACATTAAATTTGTGGGTTTACGACTTTTGTTCGAACCCTTAACTATGATGTGAGTACTAAGTGTTCATGGACAGTGTTGTTTGGCCTACTATGGAGCTAATAATTATGTCACTAACACTTAAGATTTTTGATTTATGTTGGTGGTTGTACTTTATTTACTTGGGTTTTGTGTGTGGTTTGGAAACTCTAAAATTTTAACCACAACCCTGTGAGCTAGACTCCTCTATCAAGCTAATCATTGGGTGTGATTAGGGCCACCTATGGAGGGATCATTAGACTAGTCAAGTGGGATATGCACTTCTCTATGAGTTGGTGATTTACTTGATCATGTATTATGAAGTTTATTGGGATTGAAATAGTGGTGGAATGAATCTTAAATTTGAGCTTAGAATTCATGCTCAGATGTGCTTGTACATTTTATTCATTGCAACATTAATTTTTAAATATCTCTGAGAATGATTATTTTAGTTGCTTTAAACTTTATGTGCATTCATTTCATTTTAAAGAGTTACTCAGTTGCACAGAATTTATAAACTTGAAATGATGGTATTTCATGATTTCTTTTTCTTGGTTCTTACACGATTGTGCAAACTTAAACCATTGTGAAAGGGTTATGTAATTAAATGAGTAGTTGAGTGGTTTTTATTTATTAAATATTCTATTAATTCATAGAGGTTGGTAATTATGTGCATGTATAATGATTATTTATTAATTTATATTAATGGAACAACAGTTTTTGAGTAAAGTCATTAAGTTTGTACCTATATACGACTGTGTTGATAAACTCAACAGTGGACTATGAAAACTTTCGGTTATTGTGTTTGGATACTGAATACTGCCTGATTGAATGACATTTTTATTTTGGAAATTTTATTTGGGTTCTCTTCATAGTATTTACGGAAAGGAAATGCAATTATTATCGATATGATTGGATCAAATCTAGTTCAGCCTTGAAATATTTCCTCTGCTCACCTGGGCATTCACTTATTTATAGACATTAGGATGTTTCTATGAATCATTTAAGAGTTGGGGTGTTATTTATTGGTTGTTTATTCATGATTTTATTGCTTTGTTTAGACTATAACTGAATGGCATTCCTAATCATTGAAATTAAAAATTGGATAAATAATGGGTTGTCATTATTTAGTCTTCTTTGATTCCTGACTGGGTTATTTAATTAATATTGTGAATAGAGATTGAATACATCATAAAATGAGATATGTTCTATTTGTTTCCATTGCAATTGGTTGACATTATGATGTTTGCAAATTTTTGTCTCTTTCAATTTAAATGGTTATAAAATTTACTAAGTTACACTGGTTGTTATGGAAGTCTATGTTGTATTAGAATGTGATTGAGTCTTAAAGGCATTTGTGAATAGTTATAAACCATGGTAGTCTATTTTATAATCACTGGAACGTTTTGAGTTATGAATGGGAGGTTTAAGATTTATTATGTTATTTTAGAAATTACTAAGAACATTTTGTTTGCCTTGTACGAATTGCTGAAGGTTTGAAAATGCAATCCGGTTGCTTTTACATTTGATTATAATGCCTTCTTGTTGATACTTATCTCCTTATTTAAAAAATAATGTCATTTATGTTAGAGTATTAACCGTGATCTCTTCATTTTTTTAAATAAATTATTAGCAAAGTTACACGTTTCATAAGTAAGACCTAAAATGATTAATCTGAGACGGTTAAGTGAGATTGTCTTAGTTGAATGAATTATTGCTTTTCTTGATACTCAGTAAAGTGAGAGTGAAGAACAAAGTGTTATGTTGGTTATTAGTGAACTAAATTGACAAACAATTGGTTTCATTATTTATTAATTGACTTTTAATTCATTTAATTGGATAACTTTGTAATTAGTTCCACCCATATTTCACATTTGATTTTATCATTTTTCATTTTGATTGTGATGTTTTATTAAACAATTTTTTATTTTTTTTCTAGTAGTGAAATTTAATAATGTTTTCCAAGTGATTTATTAATAAGCATGGTGGTTGTCTTCTTCTTGTTTTTTTTAATTCTCTTCATTTGATAATGTCACCATTTAAGGGCAGATGGGACTCTATACGTTCCAATTTTAATTGCATCTCAATTTAGTATTTAGTTTATAGTGTTCTACTTAAAAACAAAGGAGAATCTTTAAAATAATTAAGCAAATATTTCTTAAGTCAAGATAAAATTAATTTTAAGGACTCGAGGGTTATCAGACAAAAGATGTATGAAATAAAGCATATTTCATAAGAAGGGAGTCTCCAATTCTTTGATTTGTTGTATATGAGTCAATTGAATTCTTAAAATAGTTTAATATAGTTCCAAAGCTTTCTCACTTGGCACTTGTAAGAGGATAATTATTAGAGTCAAAACATAGTGTTTCCCTAAATGGGTAAGTACATCGAGTTAGGGGAAAAAAAGCAAAAACATTTTACATTGAAACTGATTTTAATGTTTTCACATACGTTATTTTAAAAAGTGTGCAGGTGATCTTATCACATAGGCTCTGTAATTACTGATCTAGGACTATGTATGTGGTTTTAGTTTTTAAAACCGCGTGCACTATTTTAATCATTACATGTACATATGGACATATAGTTTATTATACTTTAACTTATATTGTATTTATATGCTTTTAGGGTGTTAGAGATGGTTTCGGACATATAATATCTATAATGCAAGTTATATATTTTGGAGGATCCTATCATATTTCAAACTTAGTTAGATTTTAGGGTTTTAAGGATTCATACTTAGCCATATTTCTGGGTTTCAAGATTCTAAGGAGACATTGTAAGAGATATGACGGTTGCATTAAGGGATGTAGGTATAATATAATAGTATGAGAGCATCTCTCACAAAGAAACACAAGTCTATACCACCCCATTTCCTCTACACCCTTAAGGCATAACTCTAGGAGAAATGCATACATTCAAGAACCATCTAATGCATAAATTTATACACAACATGGTTTATAGTTATAAAATACATTTATAATAGCAATGCCACAAAGAAAACACACACCTCACTTCTTTCATTCCATGGATTGTGGATATTTATACAAGATTTGATAAGTTTATGTTTTTTTCCCCTTTTAGTCATTCCTGGTTAGCTGACCACCCATGTCAATTAATATCTGGTTCAAAAAATCATTTCCATTGTGATTGGACCATATACCCTAAACCCTAATCCTTCAACTCTACACCATAAACATTAAACCCTGAATCATAAACCCTAAACCCTAAACCAATTGATTTAACCCAAATTAACATACTTTAGAATAAGAATTAGGTTTGAAAAGCTCAATTTGGCCCAAATCACATTAGTAATTTCCTCTATTGACTAATTGACTCAATATTTAATGGCATTGGGGTTAATTAAGCCCAAAATCACATTTATGATTTCACCCTATACCTTAATTAATAAGTCCTAAACACTAAATAATAAACCTTAATTTCTAAATCAATTAGTTTAGCCTTGATTAACATGTTTTAGCATAATAATTATTTTCATAGGACTCAATTTGGTCCAAATCACATTACTTATTTCCCTAATTAACTAATTGGCTCAACATGTGATGGCATTGGGTCGAATTGTGACCAAAATCATATTCTATAGTCACAAGTAGGTTCATCAAGCTAAAATTGGCCCTAATTTCCTTTGCAATTGGACCATATACCCTAAACTCTAAACCATATACCTTAAAACCTAAGACCTAAATTATAAACTATTTATACCTTAAACCAATAATTTTAGCCCTAAATAACATTTTTTAACTAAGAATTAAGTTCACATGGCTCATGTTGGCCCAAATTACATCACTAGTTTCCCCAATTGAGTAATTGGCTCAATTTCTTATGACATTAGAGCTAATTGAACCCAAAATCACATTTTGTAGTTATAAATAAGTTAAATAAACTCAAATTAACCCTAATTACATTTTAAATTAGACCATATAGCCTAAAACCTAAACCTTATAGCTTAAACAATAAATCATAAACCCTAAATTAATTGATTTATCCCAGATTAACAACCCTTAGAATAATAATTAGTTCACAAGGCTCAATTTAGCCTAAATCACATCATTGATTTCCCTAATTGACTTAATCTATGATGACATTGGGGCTAATTGAGCCCAAAATCATAATTTATAGTCACAAATAGGTTCAACGAGCTCAAATTGGCCCTAATTGCCTTTGTGATTAGAGCTTATACCATAAAACCTAAACCTTATACCTTATACCCTAAGTAATAAACCCTAAATCATAAACCCTAAACCCTAAATCAATTTATCTATCCTCAATTAACATCATTTAGAGTAATAATTATTTACATAGTGCTTAATTTAGCCAAAATCACGTCACTTATTTACCTAATTGACTAATTGGCTCAACATTTGATGACATTAGGGCTAATTATGCCCAAAATAGCATTTGACTAGGCTCAATGAACTCAAACTAACTTCAATTACGTTCTAGATTAGACCCTATACCTTGACCCCTAAACCATCCCTAAACACTAAACCTTAAATTGTAAACTCTTTAAACCCTAATCTAGTCCTTTTAGCCCAATTAACATCATTTAGAATAAAAATTAGGTTCACAAGCCTCAATTTGGCCAAAATCACATCACTAACTATGCAAATTGACTAATTTATTCAATATCTAATGACATGGGGGATAATTGTGCCAAAATAATATTTTGTGTTTACAAATAAGTTGAGAAAGCTTAAATTATCCCAAATTGCCTTTGAACTTAGACCCTATACACTAAACCATATACCCTTTACCTGAAACACTAAGTTGTAAAACTTGAACCCTAAATCATTATTGCTAAACCCTAAAATAATTTATCTATCCAAAATTAACATCCCTTAGGGTAAAAGTTAGTTTCATGTGGCTTAATTTGGACCAAATTACTTCACGGATTGCCCTAATTGACTAATTGGTTAAATTTATGATGAAATTGGGGTTGATTGAGCCCAAAATCACATTTTGTAGACACAAATAGGTTCAAAAAGATCAAATTAGCTCAAATTACCTTCATTATTGGTCCCTATACCCTAAAACCTAAACCTTATATGCTATACCATAAGCCTTAAACCCTAAAACCTAATCCCTAAATTATAAACCCTAAACATTAAATTAGTCAAATTAGCCTAAATTGACATCCTTTAGAGTAATAATTATCTTTATAGGGCTCAATTTGTTCTAAATCACATCACTTATTTCCCCAATTGACTAATTAGATCAACTTGTGATGATATTTGGGTTAATTATGCCCAAAGTCACATTTTATAGTCATAAATAGGTTCAATGAGCTTAAATTGGCTGCAAATGTCATGATGATTGAAACCTATAATCTATACCCTAAACCATGTACCTTAAACCCTAAGCCTTAAACCCTAAGACACAAATCATATACTTTTTAAACCCTAAACCAATTATTTTATCCCCAATTAACATCATTTAGACTAAGAATTATGTTCATTGTGCTCAATTTGACCCAAATCACGTCACTAATTTCCCTAATTGACTAATGCTTAAATTTATCAATATATGGTTGAAATATCCATGATATATAGAATAAAAGAAGTAATGCATGTGTTTTCTTTGTGGGATTGATGTTATAAATATACCACATAATTGGAAATCATGGTATGTATGAATTTGTGCATTATATGGTTCTTATATGCATTAGGGGCTTCCCAATGCATTTCTCCTAGAATGTATCCCATAAGGGGTGCAAATGGAATGGGATGGGATTGGCTTGTGGTGTTTTGTGAGATATTTTATCATATTATTATATCATACCTATATCCCTTCATCCAGCCTTCATACCTCCTATGATGTCTCATTAAAGCTTGAAATCTTGAAATATGGCTAAGTCTAAAACCTGAAACCCTAGAATTTGACTAAGTCTGAAATATGATAGGATACTCCAAAACATATAATTTACATTATAGCTCTTAGAGGTCTAAAACACTCTCAAACATTATGAGAGTATATAAAAAAATATAACTTAAAGTATAAGAAACTATATGTCCCTATCTAAATAAAATTATACCTAATTGCTCATTCTATTTATATACTATGCATGCCAATATAGTAGTACATTATTCCACATACATGCTTCTATAAAATCAATACCATGTACATAGTTTTAAAAACTAAAACTACGTACGTATTTTTAAAAACTAAAATATTCTATGTATGCAGTTCTACTATTTGACATTTGAAGCAAATGCCTCAAGGCTTGGTAATAGATTGGATTCTTGATCCTGAGGCATGGACCGGTAAACACACTTTTGAATGCTAGTTTTTGACTAAAAACAACAAAATACATCTTTATCCATATTAAACACTATGAAATTTATCAAAAAAAATCTTTAAAATATGAATACAACATTGAATATACTCTCATCTTTCTAAATATATAATTTTTTAATATTTTTATTACTTTAAGGTTGTTATCTATATTTACTTCTATGTATGTATTTTTATAGTTTTATATGATGAAACTATACATGTTCATCTTTGTTTACATATCTTTTGATTTGTTGAATCAAACCCAATACAAACTATATAATTGAAAACTAGACCTAATTCTATACACATTAAAAATATATATAATCCACAATATGTTTTAAGGTAGTTAGGGAGGTTGCATGGTCGGCTATACAATATTGATCATATTTAGTGTCTATTGACTTATGAAATTAGTAAAAGAATAAATATTAATTAATTAATCTAAAAAATATATAGGTTGGAAACTAGATGATCTTATCTAACTTCTACCAAAGGGTTAAAAAAACTAAATGAGGCTAAAAAATGATGTGCATCACAGAAAGCTATCTACTCTATTTTTTCTAAAAAATGATACTACTTCTTCAAATTTCTAATGTTGAACCTACTTATACTTGACCATTTCAAATAATAATTACTATTTTATAAACTAGACTCAAAAATATATAATTCACATTCTTATGACATCTTCAAATATTGAGTTTAGGTATCTCAAAAAATTCATACAAATTGAGGTTTCTTATTTTTCAAGTAAAACATATCCACTTAAGACCCCGCTTTGGTCCTGCAATTCCATACACTTACCCAAATAGAATCCATCTAAACTAAATGTGTATGCATAAATAATCAATACATTTAATTTATTCATAAGTTATTTTAATAAGTTGTGTTTACAATGATTGAAGATTTGATACATAATAGATGATGTTATGACCCTAAGATCATTTGGGTAACATCATATGTATCTAATTTATTTTTTATCACAATAGGAGTTATGGAGATAACACCTTGATTAAATATTAAGTGTAACCTTACTAAGATATGAAGAGGTCATTACTATACATTTTCTTTTTAATTAAATATGGGTATATGTGATGACTCAACTGGCTATAAGAAGTATGTTTCTTTGACAAATATTTTCGATTCATAGCTACTAATGTTATGCCTTGAAATGAAGTATAGATATAAATTTCCATAAATAGTATGAATTATTACTTATGATAGTTTTGTTACTTTAATCTTAATGTTGTACTTTTTGTATCGGGCTGAGTAATATTCTTTGTAAGTATATGTTATAGTTGTACTTAGAATAATTATGGATATATCTATGAATAAAAATTATTTTCATTTGTGTGTGTGTGTGTGTGTGTGTGTGTGTGTGTGTGTGTGTGTGTGTGTACATACATATATATTTTTATAATTGTTTAAGTTAAAAAAGAAAGACATATCATTTGGAGTTGCATTTACCTTCATTAACTTGAAAACTATTATCCACAATTAGGAACTCATTTTTTGTGTTCCTATTAGGTTGACCTATTGCGGGGAAAATGACCTATGGCAGTACTCAAGTTGGAATTTATAAGGGTGTGAAAGTAAACTTATATATCCCAAACTTAATATAATTCAATAGGTCAATCACTTTCTTAAAAGCTCCACTCAAGAAGACCTAATCTTAAGAAAGTTGCATTTCACAAACTTTCTTGTGGTTTTTAGTCAAGACCAAGTATGATTTATTTCATACTTGTTAATTCTTTCAATATGTCTAGCATGGAAAAAACTATGCTTGACATGTTTTAAAAAAATGAGTTCATTAAAAAGATTTAAAAATAAAGATGCAATTGATTATGCTATTATTGGGACTTTAGCAGATCGAAATAAGGTAGCACTCACAAAATTGCATTGTCACATCAAATTTGTCAAAATATTATCTCTATAAAATATCATTAATCTTATTCTCACTTGTTTCTATTGTGATGACTGATATATTTGAATTGTAATATAATTATTTGAGGAAAATTACATTTAAGGGCATATAGTAATGAATCTCATTTTCTACTACCCAATCTAGTCCACAAATGTACACACTTAACCTATGTTTATTTCAATGGAAATTGAAAATTAGATAGAAAATGACCACTAGAACAAGTAAAACCCAATTTCATTCTTCAAATCCTACTAAATATGTTTTTATTTTCATTTGACAATCGAAACATTTATGTCATGTGGTACTAATTTTAGTACTATTTATGTTTAAAAATCATAATTTTATGGAAGAGACTATTGACCTATGGAAATGTGCACAACATATTAGAAATAATGTTCATTAATTAATTTAAAAATATATCGAATATTGTCTTATATCTCTTGCTATAACTATGAACATGTATCCAATTCATAAGTTGCATCTTTGCTACAATAAATTAGTAAGAGTTACTATATTTCCATTTTGCACATCTCTTCATGCATGCATGTATTTTCCTACATAATAGCTCTATGTTGTGTTTAAATTGAACAAAAACTAATATATGAAGGTATAAATAAAAAATGAAACAACATTAGGAATCTAAGTGCAATTGACGGATTAAGGCATATATATCATTATCACCTCCACCACAAGTTATAGAGCCTAAAATATCAATATGAAATTTTGTTTTCATTGTGTCATGGTGAGCCTTTTAGCATCATGACTCTTATGACAAGTAAAATTCACACGTGGCACTCATTGGTCAAATGCGTGCAAACCATGCATTCATTTAATCTTGGAGATAGATGAAGTTAGTTCCTTGATAAGTACACTCTAGTCATTTACACCTGTAAAAATAATTGTTCCTGATCTCAAACATTATTATGACAATTGCCTTTAGAATGCACAATCTTATTAAAACACTTTACAATTACTCAACCTTATTATCTCATTGGAAATTGAAAATCAATGTGAAATTCATGCTACTATTGTTCTAAATTAAATATATCCAAAAGAGGTAGCACTCACAAACATCATTTTTTCTTATCATTTATCAAGATATTATCTCTAGTAAATATTTTTAATCTTATTCTAACATGTTTCTGTTATGATGACCAATAACCTTTGAATTGAAATACAATTATTTGAGACATATTAAATAAAATAACATTCATTATTGAATCTCATTTTCAATCAATTGATCCATTTGATAAATGTAAAACACTTACCTATGTTGGTTTTAATGCAAACTGCCATCAGGCTAGGAAACAACTACCACAAAAGGTTAAAACCAATGTCTTTCTTGAAATACTCCTAAATATGTTGTTTTTATCATATGACACTATAAATATTTCTCCCATGTGTTACTAAGTTTAGTACTATTTGCATTTAAAATTCAGACTCTTGTGCAAGAGACTATTGACCTTTGGAAATGCCTAACATGGTCTTGATCACTCGATATAGTTATAAACAAGTATCCAGTTCATAAGGTGCAAGAAGTTATATAACCTACAATTTTGATTCATAACTATGGAAATATGTCATAATCTTATTTCTACAAATAGTATAAATAATATCCACATAATTACTTGAATTCACTTCTTAGAACATTTGGATAATTGTGTTTTGGCTATGGGACATTTTAACCCATGTTCATTTTCTCAAGAAGATAGCTTTGTGAAAAAAAAATTGGTCATTGCTCCACAACTTAGGTATGCCTTCCTTAATAGTATAAATATGACTTTTTTTGTTTTTATTGTGTCATGATCACCCTTTTAACATCATGAATTTTATGATAGGTAAATTATACACATAGTTCCCACTGTTTAGATGCATTTGAATCATTAATTGATCCACCCATGGAGATAGATAAAGTTAGTTCATTGACAAGTGCACTCTAGTAATTTACACATGTAAAAACATTTTTTTATTGATATCCTTTTTGTTTAGCTTCAGCATTCTGTCAATCATGGGATTTTTGGTGGGTTTCAGTTTCAGTTTGCATAATGTGTTACATTCAATGATAGTATTCATCTCATCCATATCAACATGAAAAAACATTTGTATTTGTGTCAATCATATTATCACCAAAAATAAAACCGTATTTACATAATTCTCAATTACATACACATAGAATCAGCAATCATATACCCTACAAAAAAGTAGGTACTGTAGCTACAAAGTAACCCTTATTATTTATACATTTTTAATTTGTAGAGTTTAGTTTTTTAACCTTGACCTGTTGTGGTTAGATTTAATACCTAGGGAAACACGTCTGATAAATCTTTTTAAAGAAATTTAATCACATATTTTAAAATAAAAATGATGATTGAATGAATCTATACGGTCAAATTTGATAGTCAATTATTAACAACATTTACATCTTAGTTGTATATCACAAATTTGATTGAAAATCCCTATTGTTATGCTCATAATTTGGATTGAAAAAAATTACACGTTATGGAAGAGAAGAAAATGAAATTGAAAATAATGAGGATCTTTGACCACATAGTGTTAGACTACGAAATAGATAAATTCAACAAGTATTGGTTAAGTGAAACCCACAAGTAGTGAAAGGAGTGCTACATGGGAAGACGAAATTCCTTTTAGGAAACATTACATGTAGCTATTTGATTAGTTACTAAGATGAATCCTTTTTAATATGGAGAGGAAGTCATAACCCAATCTGAAAAAAAATAAAAATTAAAAGCTTTGAATTATTATTGACATGGACATATGCATAACATTTTTATATGTTGTTTTGATTCTATATCATATCATGGAAATGATTAGATACTCTAGTTAAAATTCTATTCTATTATTATTCTAAAAATGATGTATTAGAATGTTATATTTTAGTTTATTATTCAGCTATTTTTATTATATATTTGTTGGACAAATATCATTGATGTCTTCCATTGTGATTACGGGGACTATCATTAGTTAGGCTTGATTGATGGAATCCGGCTGACAGGGATATGCATGTAGTAGTTAGTTATATTCTAACAAAGAATATTAAGAAATGAGTTTCCAAATTGATCACAATTATTTGTTGTCTATTGACTATAATATGTTATTTGTTTTTGAGTTGATCTTTTATGAATGAGTATGATTTTATCACTTTTGATTCATATTTAAATTTTAATATTTTCTTGAGTTATTTTGGACTGCTATTTTAATATTTTAAAAATGGGTTGCCGTTATGTTGGAATTGGCTTAACCAGTTTCATAATATTACATCAATAATAGCATAATTGTACTTATCTTGGTATCATTTATATGATACACGGTCATGTCTGGAGCCTATTGTCTTTGACAAGTGTCATTCTCACTTTGTATTTGTACTCATTATCATGAAGGTATTTATTACTTTGATCACCTTGTTGTGGATATTTTATTCAAAGATTGATGGTTTTGTTGTTGACTTGTGAATCCATCATGGGGTCATTATCTGGTTGTGTTGATATTTGTGGTTAACATAGTCACTTGGACAATAGATAATTAAATAACATCATCTAATTATTATCTGGCATTTGATTATCATAGAAATGTTACTCGATGGCATTAGAATTTAGCCATTATCATTCATGCTATTCTGTGGTTCACTTAGGGTTTTGAGTGTATCGATGTGATTTTATGTTCGTGATAGTGCGAGTTGGTGTTTACTGCTTAGAAGTTACTATGCGCTTGGCAAGCTGGAAACAAACTCTAACTACTACTCGAATCTTCTGGAAGATTGTCCACCACTACTTGGTCCTTGGATATTTGATGGCTCGACTGGGAATGTTATGGTGAAGAAGATTATTGAAACTTCATTGTGTATTTTTTTTTTTTTTTTTTTTTGGGGGTGGGTGGAGGGGGGAGAAATGGGCACGTGGGGGAATAAGGAGTTGATACCTCCATTATGTTGCACTGTAACCCAAACTATTATGATAGGAATTTTTAGAATTTAATTATAACTGATTTTTTTCACAAGAGGGGAGATAGGTTATGAAATCAGATATATTGACGTTTTCACGGGGAAAAATAGGTATTCTCTTTTCTGGAAAAATGAGGTAAAGTAGACTGATTTTCACGAAGCAAGTAGGTGGTGTCTTTAATGTTGATTATCTTTTTCATGGAAATAGTGAGAAATATGAATACCAAGTGCTTTATTGCATTGTGTTGTTCATGGTTTTTTTTTTTTTTTTTTTAATAATGTTTTGGTTTATGGAATTAGGTTGTGTTGATAATGTGGTTGATACTTTAAATTTATAGGTTTATCATTTTTGTTAGAACTTTTCACTGTGTTGTGAGTACTAAATGTTTATTATCTTTTTCATGGAAATAGTGAGAAATATGAATACCAAGTGCTTTATTGCATTGTGTTGTTCATGGTTTTTTTTTTTTTTTTTTAATAATGTTTTGGTTTATGGAATTAGGTTGTGTTGATAATGTGGTTGATACTTTAAATTTATAGGTTTATCATTTTTGTTAGAACTTTTGACTGTGTTGTGAGTACTAAATGTTTATGGACAGATTGTTGTTTGTCTATTATGAAACTAATCATTTGATCATTAGGATTTTGAAATTTTTTTTTGTTTTTTTTTTTGGTGGTTTGTTAGGTTTTGTGTCATTTGGAAACTCTAAAATTTTAACCATTACTCTGTGATCTAGACTCCTCCATCAAGATCATTGGGGTTGGTTAAGATCACTTATTAAGGGGCTCATTAGATTAGTTGAGTGGGATATGGACTTCTCCATGAATTGATGATTCACTTAATCATTTATTATGAATATTATTAGGATTGAAATAGTGGTGGAATGCCTACTGGAGTTGAGCTTAGGATTCATGTTTAGACATGCTTATACATTATATTCATTGCAATATTAATTTGTAAATATCTTTGAGAATTATTATTTTAGTTGCTTCACAACTTTGTGTGTATTCAGTTCATTTTACTAAGTAATTTAATTATATATAATTTATAAAATGGAAATGACGATATTTCATAATTGTTTTCTTGGTTCTTACTTGATTGTTAAGATTGAACCATTGTGAAAGTTTATGGAATTAGATGACTAGTTTAATCATTTCTATTTATTGTATCATGTATTACGTCGCAGCTCGATTGGTAAATATAAATGTTATGATGATAATTTGTTAGTTGATATTAATGGAATAACATTTTTTGAGTCGAGTCATTAAGCTTGGACCTATATACAACTATGTTGATAAACTCGTTGGCTGACTGTAATCTTTGTTTGATTATCATATTTGGATATTAAATGTTGCCTGATTGAATGACATTTCTATTTTGAAATTTTTATTCGTATTTTATTCACAGTATTTATGGAAAAGAAATGCAATGATTATCAATATGATTGGCTCAAATCTAGTTCAACGTTGAGATATTTCCTGTACTCGCCTGGGAATTCACTTGTTTACTATTAAATACTTTTCTTAGATTGCTTAGATTGTAGGATATTTCTATGGATCATTTATGAGTGGGGGTGTTGTTTATTGGTTTTTAATTTTTTATTTTAGTCTTTTGTTTGGACTCTAACTGAATGACATTCGCAAAATTTGAAATTGTAAATTGGATTAAAAATGGTTTGTCATTATGTAGTCTTCTATTCTCCATGAATGGGTTATTTCATTAATATTGTGAATAGAGAACAAAACTTCCATAACATGAGATATGTTGTGTGTGGTTCCATTGAAACTAGTTGACATTGTGATGTTTGAGCAAATTTGAATCTTTCGATTTAAATGGTTATTGAAGTAAGTTAGTTATACCGGCTGTTGTATTGGAATGTGACCATCTTAAAGGCATTCATGTACAGTTTTAAATCATGGCAGTCAATTTTAGACTTGATCATATTGAGATATGACTAGGGCTTGAATATCGATTAATTTATTTGGTAAACTAATAAGGACATTTTGTTTGCCTTGTACAAGTTGCTAAAGGTTTGTAAATGCAATCTAGTTGATATTACATTTGACAGCAATGCCTTGTCTTTGATACTTCTCTCCTTATTTAAAAAAGAATGTCATTTATGTTAGGGGATTAACCATGATCTTTTCATTGTTTATTAAGAAATTATTAGTAAAGTTAGTTACATCTTTCATAAGCAGGACCTTAAATGATTAATCATAGATGGTTAATTGAGATTGTATTAATTGAATGGATTATTACTGTTCTTGATACGTAGTAAAGAGACAGTCAAGAACTAAGTGTTATGTTTGTTTTTTGTTTTGTTTTTTTGGTTTTTTTGGTTTTGTTTTTTTAAATTAAATTGGAAGACAATTTGTTGCATTATTTAGTGATTGAATTTTAAAGTATTTCATTCAATAAATTTATTTAGGTTTCATTCATATTTTTATTGGGTTCTATCATTTTTCATATTGATTGTGATGTTGTTTTGAAGGGCACTTCGTTGTGCAATGGTGAAATTTAATAATGTTTTCTAAATGACTATATTAATAAGTATGATTGTTGTCTTAAATTCTTATTTTCATGAATTCTTTTCATTTGATAATGTTGTCATTTAAGAAATCATGGGACTCTATACGTTTTGATTTTAATTGCTTCTAGTTGTTAAAAAATAATGTAATATTTAGTTTATAGTGTTGTGTTAATAAAAAATAAAATATAATCTTTGAAATACTTAAGCATTTATATTTATTATGTAAAGTTAAAATAAATGTTAAGGACTTGAAGATTATTAAAGAAGATATGTATGATCGAAATCATCTCGTATACAGAAAGAGTCATCAATTATTTTCTTAGTTTTACTTAAATTGAACGAATTTTTAAAATAGTTTTATATATTTGCAAAGCTTACTCACTTGGCACTCATAAAAAGACAATTATTAGTGTCAAAATAATAGTGTTTTCCTAAATAAAATATATCCAAACCAAATGTGAATGAATAAAGAAAAAATAAGTTTAATTTATTCATAAATTATTTTAATATATTGTGTTTACTATGATGGAAGATGTGATACATAGTAAATGATGCTATGACCCTAAGATCAAATTTAATTATCTCGATTGGGTAACACCATATGCATTTAGTTTAATTCTTATCATAATAAGAATTGTGAAGATAACATTTTGATCAAATATTAAGTGTAACCTTCTCAAGACATGAAGAGGTAACCACTATACTTCTTTTTTATTAAGTACATGTAGGTATAAGTACGGACTCAATTGGTTATAAGAAGTATGTCTCTTTGTTTACAATTATTTTTGATTCATGGTTATTAATGTTTTGCCTCGAAATGAAGTGTAGACTTAAATTTACATGAAGAGCATGAATTATTACGTGTGATAGTTTTGTTATATGAATCTTATTGTTGTATTTTTTTTTTAATTGAATTGGTAATAAAATTTACAAGTATATGTTATAGTTGTACTCAGCATATTTATAGATATATTTAAGAATAAAAAGCATATTGATTTAAATGTATAGATTGTTTTTTAATAATGATTTAGGTTAAAAAGGAAATACTTGTGAGTTGGAGTTTCATTTATCGTATTTAACTCTAAAATCCCTCTCTATAAAATAATAACTCATTTTCGCTTGAGGTTTGTTAAGTTGGTCTTATGTAAAAAATGAATTGTGAGAATATTGAGTTCAAAATTTATAATGGTGTGAAAGTATACTTATAAATCCTAAACTTAATATACTTCAAGGTATAAATCATTTTATTATAAAGTCCACTCAGGAAGACTTAATTTTAAGAAATTTGCATTTTTCAAAGTCTCCTATAATATTTAGTTAATATTAGATATGACTTATTGTACATAATTTTTAAGTCTTTTAGTACATTTAGTGTATAAAAACACTAAATTTTACATGATTTAAAAAAAATAGGGTTCATTATAAAGAGTTGAAAATCAAGATACAATTGATGTTTCTATTTTTGGAAATTTAATAGACCCAAAATGAGTATCACTCACAAAATTCCCTTGTTCATATCATTTGTGAGGATATTATCTCTAGAAAATATCTTTAATCTTCTTCTAACCTTATTCTACTGTGATGATTGAGATATTTGAAATATAATACAATTCTTGGAGTAAAATTATAGGTAAAGGCACACAATACTGAAGTTCATTTTCTAATACCCAATCTAGTCCATAAATGTACACATGTAACCTATGTTGATTTCATTAGAAACTAACAATGGGATACAAAACAACCACTAGTATATGTAAAACCCAATGCCTTTCTTCAAATCATGTTAAATATGTTTTTATTATCATTTGAAACTCCAAATATTTATGTCATGTGATACTATGTTTAGTATTATTCCTATTTAAAATTCAAGCTCATATGGAATAGACTATAGAGATGTGGAAATGTGCACAATGTATCAAAACTAAGGTCCATTCATTGATTTATAAATCTATCAAGAATTCTCTTAGATCTATTTCTATAACTATAAACATGTACCAAATTCATAAGTTACATTTTTGGTTGAAGAAATTATCTAGAGTTTAACCTTTCTTGATGCATGCATTCATTTTTATACATCGTAGCTCTATGTTGTGTTTAACTTGAATACAAACTTATATATGAAGGAACAACTACAAAATGAAACAACATTTGGAATCTAATTACAATCGACACATTTTGGTATATTTTTCATTTTCATCACCACCACAAGTTATGAAACATCTTAAAATATCAATATGATTTTTTGTTTTCATTATGTCATGATGAGCCATTTAGCATTGTGACTTTTACGATAGGTAAAATGCACACATTGCACTCACTACTCAAATGCTTTTGACCCATTTATTGATATAAGCTTGGAGATAGATGAAGTTGGTTCCTTGACAAATACATTCTAATCAGTTAAACTAGGAAATTAATTATTTTAGATCTCAAGCATTGCTTTGATAATTTCCATCAAAATGCAAAAGTAATAAAATAGTTTACAATTACTCAACCTTTTGATCTCATTGGAAATTGAAAATCAACGTGAAATTCCTTCTACTATTGTTTGAAATTTAATAAATCCAAAATAAGTAATGCTTAAAAACTTCATTTTTCATATCATTTATCAAGATATTATCTCTAGCAAATATCTTTAATCTTATTCTAACGTATTTATACTATGATGACCAATGAACTTTGTATTGAAATACAATTATTGGAAACAAGTTAAAGGAAATAACATGCATTATTTAAGCTTATTTTCAATCATTTAATCTAGTTGATAAATGTACAACACTTACCTCTGTTGATTTTAATGCAAACTGCCATCAGGTTAAGAAACGATTGTCACAATAAATAAATACTAATATCTTTCTTGAAATCCTTCTAAATACATTTTTCTTATCATTTGACACTAGAACCATTTCTCCCATGTGTTACTAATTTTAATACTATTTACATTTAAAATTTAAACTCTTATGCAAGAAACTATTGACTTGTGAAAATGCTTAAAATAATTTTTGATCTCTTAATATAATTATAAATAAATATCCAATTTATAAGTTTCAATAAATTATTAAACCTACAATTTTGTTTCATAACTCTAAAAATATATCATCCTTTTATTTTAAGAAATAGAAGCAACAATTTCCTCAAGTAAGCAATCATTTTTTCATGATTATTTGCATTCATTTATTGGAAATTTTGATGTCTGTGCTTTGGTTATGGGATGTTTTAACCCATACTCATTTCTCAAGAAGCTAATATTGTGGAAAAATATTTGGTCATTGGTCATTGTCTCACAACTTAGGCATGCCTTCTTTAATAATATAAATATGATTTTTTTTTGCTTTTATTGTATTATAAGTTTTTGTTTAACATCATAAATTTTATGATAGATAATTTACAAACATAGATTTTTAATGCATCATAAACATTTTTTTAACATCATAAATTTTATGTTAGGTAATTTACAAACATAGATTGAACCATTTATTGATTCACCTTTGGAGATAGACAGCATTGGTCCCTTGCCAAGTGCACTCCAGTCATTCACACATGTAAAAACAATCTTTATTGATCTCCTTTTCATTCAGCTTCAGCATTTTTCAATGATGATAATTTTTTATATGTTTCACTGTCAAAATACATTATGTACTGTTTTTAATGATGATATTCATTTCATATATATTAACATAGAAAAATATTTATATTTATATCAATGATATTCTCATCACAAATTAAACCATATTTACATAATTCTCAATCACATACACAATCCGCAATCATATACCTTCCCTCCCCCCCCACCGAAAAAAGAATGTGGGTAGAAATTAAAATCGTATAGTTACAATGTAACCCTTGTTATTTATACGATTTTAATTTGTAGAGTTCAGTTTTTTTCCCCTTGAACTGCTGACGTTAGATTTAATACATGAGGAAACACATCCTCTGAATCTTTCTTAAAAGAACTTATCCACACATTTTACAAGAAAAATGACGACCGAACGAATTTTTGCCGAAAAATTCGATAGTCAACTATTAACAGCGTTTACATCTTAGTTGTATATCACAAATATGATTTCATCCTTCTTTTCACCTGGAATGAGCAGCATGTAAAGACAAAATCTCCATGTTAAATGGGGGATTCAGTTTTTGGATCGGTTCTGCAGTAAATAGATCAGTCGTTAATATAAATTCTTATTATTAGTTGTATTATGCTTGGCGTGGGTGTAGGATTTGCCAATCAGGGGAGTACCTGCTTGATTTTATAGATGACTGTTAACTATATATAGGGTTGAAAGAAGGCCCATATACTAAATTATTATGTGATTTGCATGTTGTTCCTTGTTTAATTATTTCATATCTAAGATGAGTCTGACGATATTAAGAGAAGCCCCCAACAATGACTTCCAATTGTTCAAAACAATAGGCATTCTGTCTACTAATTTGATAAATTTAGAAACGGATAAAATAATAATATATTTGTTATTGCTAAACTTATTTTGTTTGTTATACATTATATGGGTTTAATTATATTTATTATATTTTTTATTTTCTAAGTTATTAATTAAAAGTTAAAATTTTATTTCATTTTAATTTTTTAACTTAATACTATTATAAAAATGCATTTTAATATAATAATTATTAATATTTTATTGTTAAAATAATAATTATTAGAAAAAATCAATATTATAAAACGAGAAAATTTCAATTCTTTAATTTAATAAAATAAATTTTAAATTATTATAAAATACCAAAATTTATAAATATATGCCTCTTATATTGAAAACACAATTAAATACTTTATACAATTTTTCAAATTATTAATAAATTTTAGTAGAAACATGCACTCATTAAAAATGATGGAGTCCACAATACATTTAATGTCTCATTCAACACCACTTAAATCTATAAATTTGTCCCAAATCCCAACAAAAAATAATACGAATGCCATGGCTCAATTCATTTTCGTCGGAGCATCTTTACCACGGACTTAACTTAATGGTCGCATGGCAATAAGTATATTCTATTAAAATTATTAAAACTTTAACAAGGTGAAAATTATTTAAATATGTTTATACTCGTATAATTCAATGTGACCTACACCCTACAAAGTGCACATGCAATCTGAAATTAACATAACAGTATCAAGGAATTACCCTGTACCTTTTTTCTGGTTAAGGTTGGTAGAATGATGGATATTTATTAGAGGTTGTGAAGATGATCATTTATAATAATGTTCAATTAAGTATATGCTTATAGAAATATTGATAGAAAAAAAAGTTCGATTTAATTTTTAGATGGTTTTGATAGAATAGAGTTTTTTAATTATAATAGTTTTTTTTAAGATTAATATTAATTTTTAATCGAAATTATAATTGATTTTGGAGCACAAACTAAGGGTACAGTGCTCGTGAAATATTTAATCAAAAAAAATAGTTGTATTTAAGAATACAGAAAGGAAAAACCTAGATCCAAAACAAAAATAAAACAATTGGCAACACCCATAACAAATAAGACAATAAAAGACTAAGAAACTAACCAGAAATTCAAAACCCTGAATTCATTGAACAATCACAAAAGAAACTACTTAGCAAAATGCTTCGAAGCCCAACTGTTGTGCTAGACCTTTTGCTTCCAACAAATGCATGTCCTTGTTAGAGAGTAAAGATTCCATAGTCCATTGCATACCCACATTAATGGAGTTCATAACATCAACTTATAGCCCTTTTAAATATGTTTTTCTGTCTCTTTTTCCTTTCTTATTGCAATTAGGGATCTTCAAATCACTAGGCTATTGTGATCTAGACAAAACCGTTCTACTCGCTGGTTCTTCTTCTTCTTCTTCTTCATCCCCATCTTCAACATTCTCAAATGAGATTTCCTTTTGATGTGAAGAATCAGTTGAAGGAGGGATGTTGATAACACATTCTGACCTGGATTTCACAATGATGGTTTTCCTTTCCCAGAAGGGAGAGGAATGTTGCCCTACCTCCTTGTCGATTCGAGCCATTGATGACATCAAATCCTCACCCTTATAAGCATTGTATTGAACCTTCTGAAAGACTGTTATAGACAGAACCTCAATGGAAATGGATTTTGAAGGAAAACGCATTCTATGAACCAAATCTTAGTTCAGAGAACCAATCTTACTAACCCATTTCTGCAAAAACATTGAATGATATTCTTGAAAATTTTCCTTGGGACAAGATGCAATATTATGATCAACATGATTACATTTGAAAGGGAGACCTTCAAAATTAATAAATTTTGTCCAAAATGCCCAAGAAGAAGAAATTTGAATAGAATGGTGTAGAGGTTTAGCCAAATCCACTAATACACACACCTTATCATAGTGCAGATTATTCTCAATGGATTTATCAATTTTGACAAAAACACCCAGCTTGCTAACCAATTTCTTGAAAACAACAGGATCTTGTAGGACTAAGGGGAGATTATAAAATCTGGCCCAAACTAGGGTTTAAAAAAGTGCCAAAATAGTTGGGTCAAAAAATGGAGCTGAAGGACAAAAAAATACCCCCTACATGCAAACAAACCATGGCCCATTTTCCCAAACAAAATCTCTGTCATATGAAGATTGAAAAAAAAAACAAAAAGAAACCATTTGCCAAGACAAATAAAGAAGGGGTTTTAAGTGTGGGCCAATTTTTTTGAGACCATTCTAAAAGAAATTCATAAGAAGGTTACTTCCCCACATACTTGTGAATCAAAGATCTCTATCCTCTTTCAAATTCTAACATTGAAAGATCTGCATCAAAAATTTCAAAAAGTGGAAGAGAATAAACAAAATTAAAGGAATATATTCTAAAAAGGCCATTTCCAAGGTTTCTTTCTATGAATAGTTTGCTTTTGTATTTCCCTTAACCTCCTCCATGATCTCTTTAGCCTCCTCTAAGATATTTTCCTTTTGAAACTGGTTTCTACAAATGAAGATAAGATCTGAGCCCAATTGATTTCTGAGAATAGTTTCTTTACAAAAATCTCCACAATGATGAAAAGGGTTTGAAATATTGATGCAGATCGAAAACACATATGCCTTTGCAAAAACCCTAACCAGATTTAATGTTTTTTAGCTACATGCTTCCCTAGAGAAGTGCTTCCATCAGACAGGTCTTTGTCCACCATCGACCGATCCAACCCCGAAAAACTCTTCAAAGGGCATATTAGCCTAAGCAAAATGGGACGAAAAAAAGATTGAAATTTTTTTGAAATGTTTTTTTACTACCCCTGCCTAGAAAAACTCTTTCCCCTAACCCTTGCTCTCCCAAATTCACCCCCAAAACTACTTCTTTCTGAGATCTATTCTTGGATGACACCTAAGCCCTTTGTATCCTTCTCCCCTAAGCATTTAACTCCACTGTTGTCATTGCTATTGTTATAAGTAACATCTGATCATCGACCTATGTTTGGCCATTCCCAGTTGCCTAGTCTCCCCCTGAGACCACCATCATTGCAACCTTCCTTGCACATAACGTTATTGACTTCCATTCACAAATCATTGCTGCCAACTACTCTCATTGCTCATCATCACCATCTACTCTTTGTCATTGTCTGGACTCCATTGTTTACCAACACCATTGATTTACTATTATTCCTTGAAACTCCTTGCTTCATTCCTTCTTCCCTCATTTGATCTTGTTTTTTCTCTCTCTCCTAATCATAATATATTTATTGAAATAAATTTTAACTTTTACACACACACACACACACACACACACACACACACACACACATATATATATATACATACATATATATATATACATATATATATATATATATATATATATATATATATATATATATATATATATATATATATTGAAATAAATTTTAACTTATACACACACACACACACACACACACACATAATGAAACCAAAACTATCAAGACAAATAAATTACTCATAGGCCAAGATCTTGAAACAATACTCAAAATTGATTCATATTGAATGAATTGAAATAATTACAAACCCAAACCATACTGAAATAAGATTCAAATCAAAATTTAGAGTTGACATACAAAAATTCAAAAAAATTAAAATTAAAAAAATATTTATTTTTAGCCATTGCTATTTATAGTATGTTTCGCATGCAAGTGTCTGTGGATATAAAATTATCTCAAAATACTAAAAATATTATAATTAACTTATTAAATTAATTTCAACTAATTTTGACTTCTGGTTCAAAAAATATATAATTTATAAAAATAAAAAATTTCTAAAAAAATTATTAAACGTTAATTTTAGACCCTCAGATGATCACATATGACCTATGAAAAATATTGAAATAAAATCTAAGAAAATAGATCAGTTTAGGAAAACATCAAAATATTTGAGATGATTGTTTTGGTGCATGGAAGAGCTCAAACGGAGGTATGGGTCAAAAGTTATGCCCTCCAAAAGATCAGCCTATTTTTTTTGCATCATTCTCCTTTGGTTGAAAACAACTCAACTCCTACATGTTTCCATTTGTATTTATCAATTTTCTTTAGCTCCCATTCTATAATCCAAGTGTTGCCTTCTTGCTGCAATCCTTTCCACTACACTAAATCCCTGTTATAATTCTCTTCCCTTATGCTCACTATCTTCATATCTAAAACCTACACTATTTTTATTTTTCTTTTTCATAACATGTTTCTCCCAATTTACTTCTTCATCTTCATCATCTTCATGATTTTTTCCATGGAATTCATATAAATCTGAAACATTAAATACTGAAGATATATCAATTTTTTTTGGTAAACTCACCTATTAGCATTGTCATTAATTTTCTTCAAAATTTTGTATGGCCTAATTTTTTGGTACTTCAACTTATTTTACATGCCTTTTGGAAATCTTTCTTTCCTCAAGTAAACCATTACCAACTCTCCTTCAAATACCTTAGATCTTTATCTGACATCTACTGCTGCTTTATATTTCCCATTACTTTCTTACAATTTTCTTCTTACTCCTCGCAACTACTTTATATGCTCTACAATTATTGCATATGTTGTGCAAATGCTTCTATATCATCAATAATTTAATCTACAATCATTAATTTTACCGAATCTAAAACATTTGTAGGATTTCTACCATAAGCAATCTAAAATGATGATTTTCCTATTGATCTATTCAATGAAATGTTATGTGTAAACTCAGCTTATGGTAAATCCAAGTCCCATTGCTTGGATTTCTCTCCCACTTTGCATCTCAATAAATTTTTCAAGCTTTTATTCACAACTTTTATCTGTCCATCTGTTTGTGGATGATATGTACTGCTAAATTGTAGTTTAGTGTCTTTCTTATTTTACAAGGTCCTCTAAAAATGACTTAAAATTTTCATGTTTTTATCTGTATTAATAGTTTTTGGAACCCCATGCAATCTCACAATATCTTTAAAAAATGATTTTGCAACTCTAGTAGCATCATTAGTTTTCTTACATGCAATAAAATAAATCAGGGTAAAAAATATGTTTATAATAACAAAAATTGAATCATTATCTCTCTATTGTTTGGTGATCTCAACACAAAATTCATCCTCAAATTTGTCGATGGTCCTCTTGAAACCAATATTGACATATATAATCCAATATTCTATGCATGTCATTTAGCCACCTGACATATCTTGCACCTTGAAACATACCTTGTCAGATTTCTCTTCATTCTTAGCCAAAAGTATTTTTCCTCCATCAAAGATATTGTCTTTGTTTTACGAAAATGTCAAGCCAAATGGCCACTATGTAATTCTCTTACTATATTATCTCATAGAGACCTAATTGGAATGCATAATTGATTCCCTTTAAAGAGATAACCTTCTTATATAAGATACTCATCATGAATAACATCTGTCTATCCTGTTAATGTATTTTTGTACCTCTCAACTACCTTGTCAAAATATAGATCAATTTCAATTCTTTGATAGCTTCAAATCTAGCTACTTCACTCACCATAGTAATTAATAACACTACCCTCCTGCTTAATGTATCAATTATATGATTTTGTTTTCTTGATTTATGGTTTAACACAAAAGTATACCCCTACAAGAAAGAAATCCACTTTGCATGCCTACTATTTAACTTATTTTATGCATTCACATACTCTCATGATCTATAAACAAGATAAACTCCTTAGACACTAAGTAATGCCTCCAATGTCTTAATGCTTGTACAATTACATAAAATTCAACATCAAGTAGAATAATTTATTCTTACTTCATTCAACCTCTCATTAAAATATGCTATTGGCTTTCTATTTTGACTCAACACAATACCAATTCCCACAAATAAAACATCACAATCAACATCCAACACTTTGTTAAAATATGGTAATACTAAAATTGATCTTTCTGTAATCTTTTTCTTCAAAAAATTTAAACTTTATGTGCCTACTCTAGTGCATGCAAATTTCTTCCATCTCATGCAATCTATTATTAATGCCACAATACTACTAAAATATTTAATAAATTTTTTGTAAAAAATTGTTAAACCATAGAAACATCTTACCTCTGTAATGCTTATTGAAATATGCCACTCAAAAATTGCCTTTATTTTTTCTTCATCTATTTTCACACCATCTATTGAAACTACAAATCTCAAAAATACTAAACTATTCTATATAAACTTGTACTTTTTCAAATTTACATAAAACTTTTTTTTTCTTAACAAATCTAGTACCATTCTCAAATGTTATAAGTGCTCTTCTTTATTCTTACTAAAAATCAAAATATAGTCAAAATAAGAAACTAAAAACTTACTAATATATTCTCATAGTATTGTATTCATCACCTTAAAAAATGTGTTAGGTGCTTTAGATAATCTGAATGGCATCACCATCCACTCATATAAGCCATCTCTAGTCTTGAATGTAGTTTTCTACTCATCTCCTTCACGAATTTAAATTTGATAATAACCACTCTTTAGATCAATCTTCGTAAAATATTTTGATCCTACAAACACTTCCATCATATCATTTAAATGAAGTATAGAAAACCTATACTTCATTATAATTTTGTTAATTGCCCTATTATCCACATACATTATCCATCATCCATCTTTCTTTAGATTTATAAACATTGGTATTGCACATGGAATCATACTCTCCCTTATCACCTTTTTTCTAAGTAATTCAATAACCTGATTGTTTAATTATGCATGTTCTATTGGACTCCTCATATAACCTACTTGATTAGGTAGAGCTGATCCTAGAATCAAATCAATGTGATGTTAAATATCTCTCTTTAGTGGTAAACCATCTGGTAATTCATCAGGAATAACATTTGCATATTTTTTTAACAATGTTAATGCTTCTATTGGTATTGACACAATTTTTGTTTCTTCATTCATTGTTACTAATACATAACAACACTCTATCACCATATCTTGGATAAATTCTTTAGTAGAGAACATTCTTTCTATCTTCTCTTTCTCTTTAAGAGGTAAAAAAACTACCTTTATACCACCTTCTAAAAAGTGTATGTGTTCTTTGCTTCATCACGAATTACTTTCCTGTCAAATTGTCATGATCTTCCTAATAACATATGACATGAATCCATTGAAGTAATAACACACCATATCTCATCATTATAACATTTTTCTATAGAAAACCTTATTAAGCACATTTTACTTATTGTAATCTCATTCCCTTTCTTAAACCATGAAATACGATAAGAATTAGGATGATTTTCACATTATAGATTTAGTATCTCAATCATTTTTTTAGAAAATATATTTTCACAACTACCACCATCTATAATTACTTTTCATACATTTCCACTTGAAGTGCATCTTGTTCGAAAAATAATTGATTGCAGCCATGCATCACTATTTTATTTATTATACATTTGTTTCTTTCTTAGAGTGATCATGGTTCTTCTCATCATGAAATTCTCTCCAACATCTACTGGTGCAACTTCAATATTTTACTCTTATATTTTAGCATCCACTATATTTACTCTTGGGTGATCTTATTGCCTCATTTATTGATCTTGATAGTGTGAACACTCAAATACTTTATTCCCTTTTTCTCTACATCCATAATAGACATAATATCTATGCTAATTCATAAAACATCCTCTAGACGCACCATAACCTCATCCTCTCTGAAATACCCATATATTTTGTTTGTATTTAAACCTTCACCTATTATCATCTTGCTTTTCTACAACATGTGATAATTCATCTCTATTGGTATTAGACCCACATCTGGTAGTATTAAACCAACCTCATCCCATATTTAGAGGGGATCCACCTCTTCTTGGACCAAGAGACGTTCTTTTGAAATTATGCCTATTTTGTTTTTCTTCTACCTTCAAAGCTAATTGATAAGCCTCCTCCATGATAAGTATTCTATGCATGCTCAATTCATCCTGAATAGTAAATTTCAAACCATTTAAATACCTTACAGCTATATACTCTTCTGTTTTGTCATGTTCCACTCGTATGAAAAGTTTATAAAATTTATTTGTATACTCTTGTATACTGTGATCTTTTTGCCTAAAATTATAAAATCTTCTGTATAGGGTTTGTGCATAATCCACATGAATAAATTTATCACTCAGATTCTTCTCCATCATTTTCCATGAATTAATCTTCTCTTTACCTTTTCTTTGCCTCTTTTTCTGCAAGTGATCCCACCAAATCATTACATGACCTTTTAATTATGAGCATGCAAAATTTACCTTCCTATCTTCCACTCGAAGAATTTCTCCATGATATTCATCAAATCTATCAACTCCTCTAGTTTCAAATTGGCTCCATAATCTAAAACATCAACTTTGATTCCTTCATTTCTTCCTTCTAAATCTTGAACCATCATCTCTTCCATCAATGGTGGATGCTCTCGCTGTTCTTCTTCTTGCTTAATTTCTTAATCACAATCTGTATCTCCCTTGGCTTCATCACCACCTTCTCTTTTTGCCTGATTGGCGATAATCTCTGTTAATTGTTGAACTTGCTATTGTAGCTCTTGTATAGTCTAATTCATTTATGTAATATGTCATCATCCTCTCACCATGTCTTTCTCTTCCAAGATTTAAAATTGCTCTAATACCAGGTAATGAAACCAAAAACTATCAAGACAAATAATTTACCCATAGCCCAAGTTATTGAAACAATACTCAGAATTGATTCATATTGGATGACTTGAAATAATTACAAACCCAAACCATGCTTAAATAAGCCTCAACTCTGAATTTAGAGTTGACATGATTTTTTTAAAAAAAACTAAAATCTAAAAAAAAATCTATTTTTAGCAACCGCTATTTATATTAAACTTCGCATGGAAGTACATGAAGCTCTAAACATCTCTTGAAATAATATAAACACTATAATTATCTTATGAGATGAAATTCGACTAAAGTTGACATCCGGTTCTAAAAATATATAATTTTTAAAAATAGAAAATTCTAAAAAAAAATCATTAAACATTAATTTCATACCCTCAGATTGTCACATATGGCCTCCTAAAAATATCAAAATCAACTCTAAGCAGATAGAACATTTTAAGGCAGCATCAAACTTTTTGAGACAATCATTTTGGCATATAGAAAATCTCAAACAGAACTACAAAGTAAAAGTTATGGCCTCATGAAGATCGACTTATTTTTTCTGCGTCAATAAATTTATTTAAATAATATATTATTTTGATTCAAATATATTTAAATTTATTATTTTTATTTTACATGTTTTTAAAATTACAATTATTATATAAATATTGTAAATTATATGTGTGTGAAAGAATTATACTTTTAGTTATATGTTATAACCAATGTATATGAATAGTTATTTCTTAAAGAGTAAATTTGTAATAATTATATTAAAAATTATAAATAATATATTTTAAAACCTTCGTTATTGAAAAATATTTTGGTAAAGCTACATTATGATTTTTTTTTTTAAATTTTAAATAATCAAAAACAGGAAATTTTATATTTTTAAATACATAAATAACACGAAATTTTATATTTTTTAATAAAATATATTAAAAGCAACTTTTTAGAGGAAATTTTTGAGCCCCAAAGAGAAATTGAGCGCTGGAAATTTTATTTATTCGCTCTTACTTTAAGATATAAATAGAATAATTTATTTAAAATTTAGTTGTAAATAAGAAATAGTATCTTTTATAACTTTATCTTATTATTTTTAATATGATATTGCGGTGACCTTAATCCTTTATATTATATAATTATTCTCGAAGATTTGTTTCAGAAAATTTAGAAACCAACTTTACATGGGAACATTTCCTAAGAACATGTTTTGGAGGGATGTCAAAGGAGTCTTTTTAAATAACGTATTGATTTATTGATGGAGCATATGTATATGTATATGTCAGTTTAATTTTTACTAGTACATAATTTTTAATTTTCCAATAAGGTTTTCATATAAAGCTTTTCTTTTCCCTTTTAATTTATTGTCGAATCTAGGTGACTGTAGAAACAGTAGTCTATTTTTATGATTAATGAAAAGGTGATGGATTTATCAAAAAATTTGTTGTCCCCCAAAAATATCACTCATTTTCGGGACAACATTTGAACTATTTTGGTCCTATAGACCAAAATCCTCTCTTCCCCTTTCAAAAAATTGTTCTGAGCATTCAGATTCACTTTTCAAGCTTTCTAAAAATCTATGGACTCTGTAGGCTTGAATCTACGAACTCTGCAGGCAGGCTCAAATCTACGGACTCTCAAGGTTGGTTTCTACGGACTCTGCAGGAAAGAAATGGGTTCAACACTTAGCCAAATAAAGAAGAGTGAATCGATTGGACCATTGAATCGTTGAACCAAAGTTGGTTCAATCGGTAGGTTCAAAGGGCTACCCTATAGCCAAAGAGGCAAGTGCCCTTGCGGAGGGTAGGCAACATTGGTTTGAAGGTCAAAGAAAAGACAAAATTCCTTCAAATTTGTTCAAAACCCTGAAGTAAAGACAAAAGCCCGACGAAAAACAAAAGCCCGGTGGAAGAAACAACACGAAGGAAAGAAACCAACAAAAGTTCACCAAAGGAAATAAATCCCAAACGCTGCCCGAAGGATCCCAAAGGGTAAGTACCCTTGCGTGAGGCTCTCGCCAAAGGAAGCAGGCTGTTTCTCAAGGCCCCAAAGGGCAGGGGGGAAAGATCAAATGACAAAGCCGAAGGAATTGCCAAAGAAAGTGACGGGCCCGCAAACGTCAAATTCGTGACAATGAAATAACCGTTGATCTTTGAAGGCTTGAGCACGGACCCAAATGCATTCGAAGGCCAAAACGCCAAAGGGGAGAACCGCTAAGAGAAGGAGCGTAAAGAGCCAGTAAAGCTGGGAACGTAGCCCCGAGAGCTTAAATTCTAGGAAGAGACAAAGCTGGAAAAGACAAAAGCAGAAAGAGGGAAAAGCCTGAAATGTCTGCACGAGAGTTATTTCTAGTAGGTGAAACAGTGGATGGAGTAGACTTATGAGTGCACCAAACCAAGGACATGGCCTTTTTTCTTCCATGAAGTAAAGATGAATGGATAGCTGCATAGACATCAGAGGGGATAGACCAGATGATCCAGACTCGGGAGAAGACATATGGGATGAAATGGCACGCCATAGTTAAGACAACTGCCCTATTTTCAATGCAGTCCTTTGACAAACCTAAAAATGCATTCAAGGCATTCAATGCACAGCATGGGCCATTCTATGTAAAACAAGCACCCAATTCTTTCTTGGAGCACTATATATTGTAATCTATCATTTGTTACAGGGGAGATCTTCCCCTTACCAAGAAGCGAAACTCTGTCCATTTTGAAAGGCATTACTGAGACTTTGAGCTCAGGTTGTAATTTCATTTTCCTTGTTATTTGAATGAGAAAGCAGGTTTTTCCAGACTTTGTGCTATTCTAACTTGTGTCATCTTGAGGTGTCCTTATTCATTTAATTTGGTAAGCAGAACTAGTGGAGGTGAGCAGGAAGGTGTCCTAAAGGACCACTGTGGAGAGACTTTGTGCCCCCATAAGTACCTTCAGTGTGTTTGCATTTTCCTTTCCTATGTAAAGAGCCTTGGGATGACTTTGTGCCCCTATTGTTCTTTGTGTCTTTCTCTCTCAGGTTGCTGGTCACTCAGCACCCCTGTTACAAGTTACTTGCTACCAGAAAGAGTCCTACTATTTGCAAGAACATGCATTTCTGAAAGAAGAGAAGTGCCTTCTTTTTCCTCACCAAGATTTCTACTATTTAGGAAGGAATTTGGCTCTTGGCTGAAAGTTGCTTCTAAAAGAAGAGAAGCACCTTTCCCATCACCCAGTATTTCTCCTCTATTTGTCAGCATCATCTCTGAAAGAAGAGAGATGGATGGTTTGTCCTACCCCCTATGTCTTATTTTCTGCATATATATATATATATATATATATATATATATATATATATATATATATATATATATATATATATCCTCCTGCATCTCCTGCATATTTATAGGGAACCTCCCCTTGATGAGAGGAGAGATTTGTCTCCGGTTGATGTAGTAAAGCTGCACACCTAGCCGACTGATCTCCCTATGCTGTGGTGATAGGAACTATTTTGGTCACCAGTAGCTGGCCGACAAAATATTCACCCAACAGTTTTTGGCGACTCCGCTAGGGACACATGAATTTTATGCAATTTGGAACCTCAAGTTTCAGATTGAAAGATCACCTCTGTCTTACCCATTATCATTATCACCTTATCCATTATAGAGTCTGGTGACTCCCATCTGGGTCTTACCCATTATCCATTTATAGCCTTACCATTTTCATCCATCTCCATTATATTGTTTGGTCTACAAAACCAGAGCTACTGGGAAAGAAAGCACAGTTTGAAGCCTCAAGCTTTAAGCTGAAGCAGGGCCAGTTTCTTTTTCATTTTTGTCGTATAATCTAGCAACTCCACTCAGATGTGTTATTCCTATTTTTCATAATTAAATCATGACAGTTCAAGGCCCTTGGGGTAACTCTTTTGGCCCACTTAATCTAACTCCACCCCTGCATGAGCTACCACTCAGTTCAAGGAAGAATTTCCCCAAATTCTTTGGTGATGGAAGAGTCCACCCTAATGAACACATTGCAGCCTTCACCATAGCCTGTGGTGTGATAGGGGTGGAATTTCAAGATGTAGCAGTCAGGCTGTTTGTGGAGACACTATAAGGTGTTGCTGCAGACTAGTTTTACCATCTGCAGACTGGATCAGTGACTCGTTGGGACACTATCAAAGCTAAGTTCGAAGCAAGGTTCAAACCAACAAAAGATGCACATGCCTTTCTGGCCCAGGTCACGCAGATGAAGAAGGAGACTCATGAGCCTATGAGGGATTTCATTGCAAGGTTTGACAAGCTGAGAAATCGGATTCCTATCATTGCTCAACCAACACTTGAAAACCTAAAGTGCTTCTTCATCAACTCACAACTGCCTGAAGTGAGTTTTTTGCTAAGGCGTGCTGGCCAGATAGACCTTGCTAAAGCTCAAGACTTGGCTACTGAGGTGGAAGATGACCTTATCTTGGCTGGAAAGATAAAAAGGGATTCAAACAAAGGTGCATCTTCCTCATCTTCTGATAACTCACCTGCAACCACCACTAACCCAATGGTGCAGAAGTTAGCAAATGAAGTGATGGCCCTCAGAAGACAAATGGCCCAAGGTATGTTTTTTGTTCCTCATTAGGATGCCCCAAGGAGGACATTTCAAAATCAAGCATACCAAGGCAATGCTACCAGGGGTCAAGGGCAGCCAAATCATCTTCCTCCCCCACAGAGGAACCTTGCCATTGAAGCACCTCCAGCCAACTCAGCAGTTGGATATTTGGAAACAGAGCATGAGTTCTCTTTCCAACCTGAGTTTAATCAAGAAAATGACGCTGACGTCTTCAGGGAGGATCAAGAAGAGTCAGCTGGCGACTCCCACATTGGTTTCCTGAGTTACTAGGATGAACCTAGAAGTAAAGGTGAAGCAGTCGAGGGATCATGCACAGTGTTCACCGGGTCGAAGAACTAGTCAGCCCAGCAAGCTGATAAGGAAAAAATAGAGGAGCAACCTCAACCGGCAATTTCAATTGCTAAGTAAGGAACCACTCTGCCTCTCCAGCCAAAGGATCTGGTAGTTGCTGCAGAAGTAAGTACATCAAACATCTCTGCACCTTCTACTTCAAAATTACAAATCAATCCTCCCACCCCTCCTAAAAACCAAAAGGATGAACCCCCATCCCCTGTGCCTAGTCCAATCTAGACATTTGACATAATTGATCATGTCAAAAGTGTTGAGACCCAAATGGCTGCCCCTATAGCCCAAATTTTGTTTGAGTCTTCAGGCATGGATGAAATAGCAAAAGAATAGGTGGAGTGCAACATAAGTGCAGAAGAATCCTCACCTCCAAATGAAGAAGAATCTAAGATATCTGAGGGGGACAATCAAGACATGTGCTGGGCTAAGTTATCAGAACAACAAATTATGGTACTGGACCATACTGCTACACTCCAAAATCAGGCAAAGGAACTCTTCATCGAGAGAGCAAAAATTTATGGTTTTTGAATTAAAGACCACGTCTTGCCATGGGGCAAGAAGAGAAAGCTAAGAGGAGGACATAAGAAATGTGATTCCTGGTGGAGAGTTGCATTTGCCCGTCGCCGATTCTGGGGGCAAAATGGCTTCTTGTTGGTTTATTAGGATAGAAGGCCATTTTCACTGCCTCTCAAGGGGCAGCATTTGAGGTACTTCAATTCTTGAAGTACCAAATAAATTCACTTGTACATTTGTATATCTGTGTAGTTTTTATTTCTATTTCATGCTTTTCATTTTTGTTTGTTTTTGTCACCTTTCTTTTTGGGTAGCACGACTCTGTAGCCCAATGGCACGCTTCAAGGCACTGGAGATTCTAGATTCTACTCCCTTCAATCACATTTTGCAACAGAAGGAAGTTCCCCAACTGGAGCCAGCTATTGGCCCCCAAAAATATCACTCATTTTTGGGACAACATTTGAACTATTTTGGTCCTACATACCAAAATCCTCTCTTCCCCTTTCAAAAAATTGTTCTGAGCATTCAGGTTCACTTTTCAAGCTTTCCAAAAATCTACGGACTCTGTAGGCTTGAATCTACGAACTCTGCAAGCAGGTTCAAATCTACAGACTCTCAAGGTTGGTTTCTATAGACTTTGCAGGAAAGAAACAGGTTCAACACTTAGCCAAATAATGAAGATTGAATCGATTGGACCATTGAAATGTTGAACCAAAGTTGGTTCAATCGGTAGGTTCAAGGGGCTGCCCCAAAGCCAAAGACGCAAGTGCCCTTGCCGAGGACAGGAAAAATTGGTTTGAAGGTCAAAGAAAAGATAGAATTCCTTCAGATTTGCTCAAAAGCTTGAAGTAAATATAAAAGCCCGATGGAAAGCAAAAGCCCGACGAAAGAAACAACACGAAGGAAAGAAACCAACAAAATTCCATCAGAGGAAATAAAGCCCGAAGGCTGCCCGAAGGATCCCAAAGGGTAGTCACCCTTGCTGGAGGCTCTCATCGAAGGAAGCAGGCCGTTTCTCAAGGCCCCGAAGGGAAGGTGGGGAAAGATCAAATGACAAATCCAAAGGAATTGCCAAAGAAAGTGACGGGCCCACAGATGTCAAATTCATGGTAATGAAATAACCGTTGATCTTTGAAGGCTTGAGCGTAGACCCAAATGCATTCAAAGGCCAAAACGCCAAAGGGGAGAATAGCTGAGAGAAGGAGCGTAAAGAGCCAGTAAAGCTGGGAATGTAGCCCCGAGAGCTTAACTTCTAGGAAGAGACAAAGCTAGAAAAGACAAAAGCAGAAAGAGGGAAAAGCCTAAAATGTCTGCACGGGAGTTATTTCCAGTAGGTGAAACAGTGGATGGAGTAGACTTCTGAGTGCACCAAACCAAGGACAGCCTATTTTCTTCCATGAAGTAAAGACAAATGGATAGCTGCGCAGACATCAGAGGGGACAGACCAAATGATCCAGACTTGGGAGAAGACATATGGGATGAAATGGCATGCCATAGTTAAGACAGCTGCCCTGTTTTCAATGCAGTCCTTTGACAAACCTGAAAATGCATTCAAGGCATTGAATGCATAGCATGGGCCGTTCTATGGAAAATAAGCACCCATGTCTTTCTTGGAGCGCTATATATTGTAGTCTCTCATTTGTTATAGGGGAGATCTTCCCCTTACCAAGAAGCGAAACTCTGCCCATTTTGAAAGGCATTACTGAGACTTTGAGCTCAGGTTGTAATTTCATTTTCCTTGTTATTTGAATGAGAAAGCAGGTTTTTATAGACTTTGTGCTGTTCTGACTTGTGTCATCTGGAGGTGTCCTTATTCATTTAATTTGGTAAGCAGAACTAGTGGAGGTGAGCAGGAAGGTGTCCTGAAGGCCCACTGTGGAGAGACTTTGTGACCCCATAAGTACCTTCAGTGTGTTTGCATTTTTCTTTCTTGTGTAAAGAGCCTTGGGATGACTTTGTGCCCCCATTGTTCTTCGTGTCTTTCTCTCTCGGGTTGCTGGTCACTCAGCACCCCTATTACTAGTTACTTGCTACCAGAAAGAGTCATGATGTTTGCAAGAACATGCACTTCTAAAAGAAGAGAAGTGCCTTCTATTGCCTCACCAGGATTTCTACTATTTAGAAAGGAATCTGGCTCTTGGCTGAAAGTTGCTTCTGAAAGAAGAGAAGCACCTTTCCCATCACCCAATATTTCTTCTCTGTTTGTCAGCATCATCTCTGAAAGAAGAGAGATGGATGGTTTGTCCTACCCATTGTGTCTTATTTGCTGCATATATATATATATATATATATATATATATATATATATATATATATATATATATATATATATATATATATATATCCTCCTGCATCTCCTGCATATCTATAGGGAACCTCCCCTTGATGAGAGGAGAGATTTGTCTCTGGCTGATGTAGTAAAGCTACACACCTGGTCGACTGATCTCCCTATGTTGTGGTGATAGGAACTATTTTGGTCACCAGTTAGCTAGCTGACAAAATATTCACCCAACAAAATTTAACAATTAAAAAAAATGTTGGTATAATTTTATATTGAATTAAAAAGTTTTATTAAAAATCTATAAACATATGTGAGCCACTTAAATAATTCAAAATTTGCTACAATAAGAATTAGTCGGGGGGATTAAAAAATACATTAACCATATAGTTATATAAGGTTATGATAAATCTATGAAGATTGATAAGAAGTCAATAATATAAATAAATTAATAAAATACTCTTATAATTGTTAGAAAAAATATTCTAATACCTTCTTTTAATTATTAAAGATAAAATAATTTCAAATTTATCTTTAAATTTGTAAATTTATTAATTATATTAATAAGTTGTTTTGTGGTAGGACAATAATAAAGATACATCTATTAATTATTAATCTAGTACTAAATGTAATTGTTATGAACTTTAATGTGTTTTATTTGAACAGGAAAAACTAAATTCTTCACCAAATTTAAAACACTCTAATTATCTTAAAAGATAAGTTTTGGTGCAAATAAATCAAGTTAAAGATCCATTGTCATTTTTTTAATCCCCAATAATTCACAACCTACGCTAAAAATTAATTTTACTAACAATTAATTTTAGTCAACTCTATTTTAAATATTATTACAAATATAACTTATTATAAAGATATGAAGTGAGAAAAATAATTTACTATAAAACATAAATTTGGTCCAATAATAATAATATGAATAAAACTACTTTTTAATTACTGATATATTAAATCATTTACGTTGGTTTAGAGTTTATTTCAACTTCCACAAGTATAGCTATTAAATTATAATCATGCATTCTAAATTTGTCTAACAAGGATTTGAATATTTATCTTTAGATAAAAAATAGTATAACCATTTTTTTAAAATTCTACACCTAAACAATATTGTAGTAAACGTAGATTAATCATTTCAAATAAAAAACAAATGTTAGCTTCCATATGTTGAAGCAATACAACACAACTTACGGTGATGGTAATATCACCAATATGTCATCACCAACAAATTTCACATACAAAGTAGATTCTAAATCACTTCTTTTAAAACTAAACTCTTTAAAGTATTTATCAATTTTAAAATATTAGGCTCAAGGGGACTATTTAATTTCATAAAATGATTTCACTAATCTACAAAGTAGATGATCTTTTCAATAAATGTGAAATCCATGTGGCTAAACTATGTACACTTCTTCCTCTAAGTCTCCATTTAGGAAACCACTTTTAACATCCATCTAATATACCTACAAACCTAATTGAACAATAATATAGCAATAACCATATGTAATTTTACCTTTTTCATTATAGAATAAAAATGTGTCTTCATAATCTACTCCACGTGCATATCCTTAAAAATAAGATGAGCTTTGTACTTGTCTAAAGAAAAATATGACTTATATTTTATTTTATAAATGTAATCACGTTCAATGTATTTCTAACCTTGTAGTAAATGTCAAAATATTCAAATTCTATTTTTAATTAAAGCATCATACTCTAATTTCATGAAATATTCTATGCAATGCCCCACCTAACCTTGCCTTAGCTTAACACGTAGTTAATTATTGATCTGGGTTGGACTCATTGATCATGATTGTTATCATGTTTTACCTTTTATATCATTTAATGATATTATATTAGATCATAGAAAATGAGATATGCATTATTATTATAATTTTAAAAATGATTAATGTGTTTTTATTTTCATCTTTTCATACCATAGATTTATTGTCATAAATCTGGTGCATGTACAATAAATAGGTGTTTCCAAATAAATTAATGTATTATTCATATATTAACTATGAAATGAGTTGGTTTGGTTTACATGTAGTCCATTAGATTATTATCTAAGATGACATAATACAAATGAAAACTCTTATGCAATATGTTATGTCTCATACAATAACAAATTAGGGTTCACATACTAAAAGAAATGTCTTAACAGAATATGACATACTATCATGTAGAAAGGGCTCTGGTTGTCACAAAAACTAAATTTTGAAAGTGTGAGGCTATACTACTTTATTTTCACACCCTACATGTATATACAAATCCTTTAGGGAGAGTTTGGCTTGCGAAATGAATTTTTTCAGGGTCATGGGCCACACACGCTAAGTTTTGATGCTTCATGTCATATGAAATAATTTTTAGAAGATTTAAACTATATAAAATTGATTTGGGGCTATTGGCGAAAATTACTTGCTTAGAACTTGCATACTCCCAAATTTTTTTTCATACCTCTTCACACATATTGGCAACTCCACGATTCTAATACTACTATTAGGGTTATTAATTGAAATAATAATATAAAATTTATTTAATACTAAAAAATTCTATTTTTATAGAGATATCTTTTTTTATAAGCTTACAAGAGTTGGTTGTATAAACCAACTAATGAACTCAACCAACCTGAACTAGCAAAATCTAAATATAATAACAATATATATAAGTAAACTAATGTTAAAGAGGTTGTCGCATAGTGATACATGTCTTGAATACAAAATAAAACTAAACAACAATAATGCATGTTTCAAATGAACCAACCTTACAAGGAATTCCTTCCCCTTTCCACACATTATTTCCTAGAAAAATGTCAACATTATAATTATATATATATATATATAGGAAAGGGAAGTTAGATATGAAAATATAATTTCATTTCTAATTTTTATCTTAAAATAGTCTTTTTGTAGTAGTGATGGAAGTTACATATTGCATTATTATATTTGACATTTCATTGAACTTTACACGTGTATTTTGTTAGGTTTTTTTGATCTCATCGCTTTAAATATATAATCATCTTCCCTTACCATCATTAGTTAACTCCTCTTCACACTTTTGATTACTTCCATATTTACTATAATATTAACCTTTCCTGCTACTTCATCATTTCTCAAATTGACTCTCAAACAAAATGTCTCCTAACACATCACATTTTCATACTGTATTAAAGACTACTCCACCTCATTTTAATTATGATTAACTTTAAGTACATAAAAAATGAAATACAATCAGTAGTCATAGATTTTAATTGAGACACACGTACATATTTACAATCTCTTCCTTAAAAAATATATATGTTTCACCAAAATATCAAATAACACACTACCCATACCCGACCCGCTCCCCTTGCGACATAACATTCACCTTTAAGGCAACTTCTAATATTATTTTAGGAACATAACCAAAAGCAAAGCTGCATGCGGAGGGGAGAGGGCCGTGCAGTTAAAATGGATTGTGTATTGTATGCTGGGATCGTCATCCTGCGATCAATTCTATTTCTATTTATATGGATAGATATTGAGTATATTCTCCGAAATAAAATTTAGTTATGTAAAAAGAGTGCCTAAAAAGATCTAAAAAAAACATTTGCTAAATTTAACAATTTTTACACTTCAACAACCACATTGACTTCTAAATTTAATATTTTTCTATTATGTTGATGGATAATCATACATGCAGCCGAATGATGTGTGCAAAAACTAGTCAGAATTGTCTGTATTCCTTTTGTGGAGTCTAGAAAGTACCATTTCAGCAGCTGCAAATGAAAATGAATGACACTATACATATTTACAAACAAAACGCATTAAAAAAACTTCAGCTATTTATCTGATTTACTCCATAAACAATAAAATACTGTTATAAGCGTACCCAAAGCATAAACTGGTCAAATGTGATAGATTACCTCTTGAATTGAAATATCAAGTTTCCCGACTAACTTCCCAAGAGAGTATTTTTAGAGCAACGTTGCAGCTATATACATATACATATATATGTCAGAATTCTCTAAGATGTCTCAACAACATCGAATGCACACATGAAAGCTATGGAGTAGGTGAGAGAGATTTACCAATAAAAAAATTATAAAATGATATTCTTTATTGATTCTAGATTATGAATAAAAAGGGAGAGATGTACATATATAGGTGGGAGAGAGAGTGAAAACATACATTCTAGTGAATGTAGGACTAATCTTTCCAAATGACCTTTAAGACTCTAAATAAGCATAATAAACCATGTAGTCAAAATTTGTAAGATGAAAGTTTACACCAACACCTCCCTTTAAAAATAACTTAGGTGGGATGGAGAATTGGGTCCCATCAATGAAGCCTAATGAGTTACCCAAGTACATAGCAATGATCCTAATATCCTACAAAATATGAAGGATATATGCCTCTACAAAGAAGAGAGAGAAGGTAAGCATAGAATGCCATATGAATAATGTTGTAGTAGGTCCCTTTATAAGAAATCTATCTCTTACTTTTATAATAGATAAACTCAAACAATCAAACTACGGAATTCCTACTCAAGTGGAATGCAGGTAGGAATTAGGGTGTATATCTTTAGAAAATGCGCAAATGCCTCCCTACTAGTGCTCGAATGTGCAAAAATCTTTTCAGGTATCACATGACTAACTATAGAAGATGGAAATGAAGAAGCATCCAATGAAGGGGAGAGAATAGCCAAAGAAGATAATAGACATGGAACATTCACTGAAAAAATGTCCATGGGAAGAGAAGAGCAAGGCTCAACAATCATTGAAACTGAAGACTGATATGCAAATGAAGCACTTAGATCTACAAAATGAATGCCAACATGAATATATGAGTCATTGATACTCTCAATGTGTGTACTCTCACTAAAATTAATAAATTCCTCTTATATATAAGTCTGTGAGGGCTTTGGAAGAACAACAATCTGTATAAGAATGGATGTAGAATCTATAATGATACAATTAAAGTCTAGAAAAAACTTATCCTATATTGAGATTTTGATAGAAGGAAAATCACTGTCTATGATGGATATATCATCACAAAAAATAAAAGCATGAGGACAGAGTACAATAATTTTAAAAGAGACAATAAGAAGTGGAGGAGGAGGTCTAACATAAGTCAAAGTAGAGTCCCAAAAAAGACTCTAAAGAGTGCTCCAAATAGTGAATAGACACTTTGTGTGATCCACATAGTGGTGTAAATAGCATGAAACATGCAACAAAATATGACCATAGAGACAATCATAAGAGTTGGCACAACCATCATATTTATGTAGATCAATAGGATCATGAATCTATCCATATAGGAATAGAGCAAGGCCCTGATCTATGATTGAATGTTCAATATAGACACACACCATGAAGCATAATTAGTCTTCCCTAGAAGGACCAATGGCTTAGATTTGACCTTAATCATATGATTTTTTTTAAATGGATTCATCATAACTGAGAGAAGAAACCAAAGAAGTGTAAGAATGTAAAAGATACTCTACAATGAACCCCTAAAGAATGCTCAAATATGAGGATGTCAAACACAACTGAGAATGCATCTAAGTGAGCAATCAATGCTAAAATAGTTAAAAATGGTGCACACTCTAGAGATGGAATTCAAAATGGGCCAAAAATGAGTCTACATAGATGAGATTAATCAGTACAAAAAGATAACAATGAAAAAAGTAGTGGTGCCTATAGCACAGGTAACCCCACACTCAAGAATAAGACATCACACTCAACCAAAAATATGTCCATGAGTGCAACAAATGATGATAATGCAATCTAGAAGAATTGATAAGGAAGTTTGTATTGCTTGTGAGGGGGTCTATCCTTTTACCAAACTAGACCTCACCCTATTATCCTCGATAAATAAATGAGATAAAGTATGAGGAAAATAATAAATATTTCATCAATAAATTCTCACAACATACTAAATTCATCACCACTAAAATATCACCATATGATAACAAATCATAAGCACAAGGAATCACAAATAATGAGAAGAGACCCTCCTAAAATGTAACACTTTATATTTTAATGAATTTTACAAGGTAAATAGGAGCAATACGTGAGAAATTGAAGAAATAAAGTTTTAAAAAATGGTGCTCAATTTCAAGCTATCAATCAAAAGTTGTTACATTATTAATTTCTTGTAAATAAGGTCTATTTAATAAAACTTGAACTAAAACTTTAAAAGTTCCAACCAAACATAGGTAAAGTAGCCTTTAAGCCATTTGTTAGAACTAGAATTGAATGCTGGACCTCCTCAAGACAACAAAAATAAAAATAATACCTTGTCCATACACCCTTATGCATTTTTTATAGGCAAATACTTATTTGGAATGTGTTTTAATTAAAATGTTAAAAAAAATATTTTTCAAATAAATTTAAAATATGCTTTAATTTTTCAGTCATTTACATCATAATTTGATTTTTATATTTACATGGCTATGGGAAGACCTACAAGGATGCACCACCGAGAAGAGAGAGGACCCAATTGTATTTAATGAGGCACCACCATTGTTCTTACTCAACTTGTAACTTAGCAAAACTCAAACAAGATTCCATGGGAGAAGCAAGACTTAGCTATAAAAATATAGAGAATTGTGATCTCATATATGCCACCACATGACCAAACATAGGCTTGAATGCAGTTTTAATGCATGATTAGTTTAAGATGCCATTACATGGTAGCATACCTTCAACGAGGAGGGTCTGAAGATACCAATGGAGGAGCTGCCATAGGTTTGAGATGCCAAGAAGACCACTAAAAGCGCCAATAGAGGAGAATGTAGGTCATGTAAGCAATTGAGTTGTATACAAATGTTGAGTGATAGACAAAAAGGTAGGTTGTACAGAGTTCATGGATTCATTATTTCTATAGGGTGAAACTCAAACCAACGCCTTCCCTCATAGGGAATGACAAAGTAGCATCACCAGGTCAAAAAACTAGCTAGAATGACTGTTTAGAATGGATAGAATGATGGTTTACGTAGCTCCTCCTACTATTTGAAATGATGTTGATTGGATCCCAATCCCAATTCTAAAATAATGCTACTGCATTAAATTTGTGGTTGTTGGATATGCAATTGGGTAGTAGAACGCTATGTATTTTAAGATTGCATGCTGGTGATGCATGGCTTCAAATAGTAATGTCAGCAAAACTTTCATGGTGGATGACAACATTGACCCTCATCTAGTATATAACTATGAAACCAATACATTTTGAGAGAGAACCTTGTACATGGAATTTAGAGATCTATATCAAGTCAAATAAAAAACAACAATATATTGCAAAGCCAATGCTATGAGATCAAGTCACCCCAATGCCATTATAAAAACCATACATTTAATTGCCAAGCAGATTTGACCTTGAGTAGAGGGTACACCATAGATTTGAGATTCTTGATGTCTCAAATTCAATATAAATGCCAATAACACGGCTCTGATACCATGTAGCTAAGTACATATAAACTCTCATAAAATGGAGAAAAGGAAAAAAAACTCATAATAAAAACTCCCCCTCAAAGAGAGAAAATAAAAACTAAATCTGCTTGGTAATGAATCCTATCACCCCAACGAAGTCTATCTCCATTGTGTAGATCATGACCTCCAAGTAGAACAAGTTATCAATGTGAAGAACAAGGAAGGAGAAATATTGTTTTCTTATGAGAGAGTTTGGCCTCCTACCAAACTAGACCTCACCCTCTATTTTCATCAAATGAGAAAGATAATGTGACATGTAAATACCTTTTATAATCTCCTTATATCTCTTAAACAATGTCACAAAGATTGTTTTTATATTAAAAAACTAAAAAATATACAAGATATTGTGTTTTTAATTTTAAAAAAAATCAAAAAATACAAAATATTATTTTTAATTATATATATATATATATATATATATATATATATATATATATATATATATATATATATATATATATAATGCCCAACCATGATCATGTCTCTCATAAAGTTAAATCTACTAATTTGACAAAACTACAAGAATTATCTAAAACCCCACAATTTGTATGGGAAAACTATAATTTACCAAAGAATGTGGTTTTTTAAATCCATTTTTGTATGAATAGTATGATTCAAAATAAATGTGATAAATTTTTCAATTCTCAATGAAATTTAAAATTTCAAAATGATCTAGAAAGATAGAAACAAGGTGCACAAAATAAAGAAATGGTT
>JARHVA010008533.1:0-132500 GCA_037957365.1 Torreya grandis | reverse complement strand
CATACATTGATTGCTTTGATCTATATGCACTCAATTTTTACCTAGTCCTAAGTCCATATGTAGAGCATGCATCATTTTTTTCCCTTAATCCAACACTGATTGGTCACTTGGATGCATTCTTGATTGTACCCAACATCCCTTTCATCAGCGTGCTTCAGAAAATCATTGTAGAGTATTTTTTGCAATTGTGCACTTCCCTAATGTCTTCTCTCGGTCATGTCAAACCCATTCAAGAGACTCAAAATGATGAGAGTTCTTTAATCTCAAGCGATCCTTCTTGAGAAAGATAATCATCCTTCATGGCGTGCATACATGGAAAACTTGCTCATACACAAGAATCATATTCCATTCCTATATGGATAGATTCTTGTATCCACTGATCTTGTTCAATTTGATAAGTGGACTAATATTTGTGACAATATGTTTTCCACTCTATTACTACATTTTTTTATGGATCTTCATCTCCATGTGGAATATACAGAGTGCTCATGCACTATTTGGAGCATATTACAAAGTCTTTTTAGAGATCCTAATGTGACTTACATCACCCCTAATCTGCTTCTTATTGTCTCTTCTAAGACTGTTGTACTCTACCCTCCTGCTTTTATTTCTTGTGATGATACATTCATGGTGGATAGTGCTCTTCTTTCTGTTGAGCCCCCACTACATGATGAGATTTTGCTAGACCTTAGATGTCTTATTGCAGATTCTGCATTCATTTCTGTATATATTTTTTCTCTTTTATAATATTCATAGACTTGCATTTCAGAGGACTTTACTGATTTTAGTGAGAGTATACACATAGAGAGTATTAACAACTCATATATTCCTGTGGATGTTCATCTCATATATCTGAGTGCTTCATTTACATATCAATATTTAGTTTTGACAGTTGTTGAGCCTTGCTCTCCTCTTCCCATGGACATTTTTTGATTAAATGGTCCATGTCTAAACTTCTTCTCTGGTTGTTCTCTCTCCTTCATTGTATGCCTCTTCATTGCCATATTCTACAGTTAGTCCTATGATACCTGATCTGACTTTGGCATATTTGAGCATTAACTTGGAGACATTTGATCATTTTTCAAAGATATACATCTAGACTTTTACAGGCATTCCACTTGAGTGGGAATTCAACAGTTTGATAGCTCGTGGTTTCTTTTTTTTTAAAGGAAGAGGCAATATTTGTTACAAAGGTTCCTACTACAACATTTGGCATGCAACCTTTTGCACATACAATCTTTCTCTTCTTTATGGACGCACATATATTTTACATTTTGTAGGATACTAAAAACATCGCTATTTACTTGGATACCTCATCAGGCCTCATTATTAGGACCTAATTTTACGTCCCACCTAAGCTATACTTGAGGGGGGAGGTGGGGGGAAAGGGTTTTGGAGTGGAATTTCTAGTCTTTCCTTCTTCCTTTTTGTCTCTCTTTTTTGGGGGTGGGGAGGGGAAGGAGTGGGCTAGCTGGTTGGGGTAGGGGAGAATTTTTTCTCACTGAGTTTTCTCCTTTTACTCCACTTATTGAGAGTTGCATTGTATGTGGATACCTCATCAGGCCTTGTTGTTGGGACCCATATTTTTTTTTCCTTCCACCTAAGCTACGCTTAAGGGTGTGGGGGTGGGGAGGGGGGAGTAGGGGGCGAGAGAGGCGGGGGGCGTGTTCGTGTAAGATATTAATTATTAATATCCTACACCAACAAGTACTAAGTGATTAGAGAAATCTTAATTAATCTCTCTATGACTCAGTATATTTATAAGATCAAATGAAAAATGAGGGACTTGTTAAATTTAGTCTTATGGACGTAATCAATGTATATAAAAAGTTCAATACTTTGTTTTTATACACCAGGAATATACCAATTTATGATCTTTTTCATTGTCATACCTACATCAAGATGCATGGACTAGCTACACTATCAATCTACATACACATTGACCTCCTTCTTTTCATTGGATTCATATTTATCCTTCTTTTGAAGGGTAGGGCCACTCTTAGTACATAAGAGATGTGTGGAGGATATTTAAGGCTCTGTGATTGGAGAAAAAGCCATATATAATATTTTCCCTCTCTACGTCTTATATAGTTGATTCCATCTTCAATGATGATCTCTTAGTTTCTTATTGATTATATTAAGTAAACAACTTGCTAATTATGTATAATTGCATTGTATTTGTATATATTTAAAAAAGTATGTATTCACAAGATGTATTAGTAAAAAAATGGTGTAATTATGATGTCTACAAATGATGTAAGTAAAATTGAATAGTTATCTTATGTTTATACTTTTGAATTATGATTAAAACAATACTAATTTATGAATGTTTAAATTTTTTCGATACAATTAAATAATTGTGATGATGAAATAAATAATAAGTACTATATGAATATGTACTTGAAATAGTAATGAATTAGTGATGGAGACTATTAAACTTATTCAAATATGATGTTTGCAGAACTACTTTGTAGTTGTGCATGTGCTTCTTATTAATTGTAATAGTTATTAATAAGCATAAGAGAATTTAGAATGGCTATGAACCTTGGGGAAAATCAAATTTTAAGAAATGAACAATTTTTGGTCCACCCCAAAGCAGTTCTTAAAGAATAAATTATGTACTTAATGTGGATATGTTGTTTATAGTTTAGTATATGCATATATATGCAATTATAGTTGTTCTTGTCTTACATAGATATGTTAGGGAATTCATTTGAACACCTCATATTGTTGTTTAGATATTATTGTAGAAAAAAAAATTTGAAACTACTTTACATGTTAGAGATTTATTTTTAATCTCATTTCATTTCATTTATTTTTAATTTTGAGATATTTCCCAAGTGTAACGATTTCATGTATCAAGGTTGTTATAAAGCCAAGCATTCATGTACTTATCGTGTATGCTTCATCAAATTTGTAAACAAAACTTTTTTTTACGAATTTCTAAACAAGTCTCAAAACTCTTTCACTTTAAATATTCCTTTTAATAGCAGATACTAAAATCACATTATAAGTCTTGTTTTGTTTGCTTCGTTTCACCGTTAAACCTTTGTTATGCAAACTTCATTTTATATTTTTAATAATTAATATAATTTATTTATTATTAAAATAAAAAATATAAGTAAATGTAATGGAGCTTTAAATGATTCAAGGAAGAAGCAATTTTTTTCGATGACTGGTTGATCAAGTATTTGGATAAGCTCTCTCGTTTTCCCAACTTAAATTTAATTTTGATGAACATTTTGGTACATGTAAAGTTGATAGTGTGTTAATTTTCATTATTGAATTTAGCCTTTCACAATTATAATTATAAAAAAAAATTCTAAAAAAATTTCGAATATTTTTATATATTGATAGACATAAATTAATGATAATAAATCTTAATATAGTATAATAATATAAAATGTGAATACAAATAAATTAATCTTAAATTTGATCATCATATTTAAATTTCAACTTTAAATTTAATATCTATTTACTTATCATATATAATTTATTTTTATTTATTTGTTTATTTAGAAAAAGATTTAAAATTTTCCTAATACCTTAAACATATATCAGAATCTAAACATTGTATATTTTTTATTTTTTTAAAAACCCAATTAATAATACATTCAAATTGAGACCATATTTTATCATTAAAAAAAATCACTCAACAAACTAATGAAATTCTTTATTTATTTATCCATATTTATTAAATAAATATATTAAAGATATTGATATTAATAATGTATAAATAATTTTATTATTAAAAAAGGGTTTATGGTGAAAAATTCCGTTGTTCTAATATTGTAAGGTGAGAAAACGTCAATTCGTTGACTTAATCAATTTATAAATAAATAAATAAATAAAATAAAAATATATTATACTTAGATTTAAAACACAATTAAATGCTTTATATATATTTTTAAATTATTAATAATTTTGATAGAAACGCGGAGTCGTTAGAAATGTTGGAATTCACACTCCATTTAATGTCCCATTCAAAACCAGGCGAATCTACAAAGCTGTCTTCACTCTCAATAAGAAAACAACACGAATCCCGAGCCTCAATTCATTTTCATCGGAGCATCTTTCCCGTATCTACCTTTCTTTTTCTCTCTTTTTCGCAGCAGAAATATATATACATTACCTATGCAGTCAGAAGGTTGGTAGAATGATCTAAATCTACTAGAGGGGTGTTTAATTGCAAATATTTCTTTTATCAAAAAGATGATGTTGTTTTGATGTTTTATTAAATTATAAATATTTTAAGATATAATTAAAAATGATTATATTTTAATTTGTAAGGATGATGGTTTGTAATATTATTTATTTAAGTATAAATTTTCGTAAATATAAATATGAAAATTTTTGGGTTTGTAGTACTAATTTAATTGAAGAAAATTGTAATTTAGATGTATGTTTATGTGAATTATTATTAACTACTTAAAAATAGAGATGACATAAAATTTAAAAAACTCAAATGATAAAAAAAACTTAAAATATATAAATAAAAACCATATATATATATATATATATATATATATATATATATATATATATATATATATATATATATATATATATATATATATATATTTATTCTCTTTCTATGCTAAGGGGCTTGTTTTAGATCGTCTGATTAAGAAAAAATTCAAACATTGTTCGAAGCCTCGTTAACCTAGAAAAATCGTGTTTTAACTTTCATGTGGCTTTAAAGGGCAATCTAGGGTTAGGTGGTTGTCGAGGGGTAATGAACCAGAATACTATCAAGACAAATAAAAATTCAATAGATCAAGATTCTGAACAATAACCAATATTGATTCGTATTGAATGATTCAAATAATTAAAAATCATACATAAATAAGTCTCATTTCAGAATTAGAGTTGATATGCAAAATTTGGAACTCTAAATCTAAGTAAAACTTGTCCTATTATTTTTCACCATCGTTTTTAATAAGTTTCACATGCAAGCACGATTAACTCTAAAAATATCTAAAAAATAAGTAAACTTTAATATTAACTTATAGGATGAATTTCAATTGAAGTTCAAATCTAGTTACAAAAATAAATAATTTTTACATTTATAAAAAAATTGAAAATAAAATTAAACTACAATTTCAAATCCTTAGATAGTCATGTATGGCCTTTGAAGAATATTGAAAATATTATATAACTTGAAGGGTCAGTTATGACATCATTAAACATTATGAGCCAGTCATTTTGATGTGATTATGGGCTCAAATAGAGCAACAGATCAAAAGTTATGCCCTTTAGAAGTTTGGCCTATTTTCTGCATCATTCTCGTTTGATTGAAAACCACTCAACTCCTACGAATTTTTCTAATTGCACTATTGTCATTTATTCTTATCAATCTTCTTCAGCTCTCATTTTGTAATTCAAGTGTTGTCTTCTTATTGTAATTCTTCCCACTATACTAAATACACGTCATAACTTCCTTGCCTTGTGTTTATTGTCTTCTTATCCAGAACCTTCACTTCTTTTCATTCTTTTTCTTTGGCACCTATTTTTGCTAATCTACTTCTTCACCTTCACCATCTTCTCCATAGAAATCATATAAATCTGAAACATTAAATACTAAATAAATATCAATTTTTTGTGATAAACTCACCTCATAAGCATTGTGATTGATTTTCTTCACAATTCTGCATGGTCTAATTTTCTTGTACTTCAATTTGTTATGTGTCTTTTATAAATCTCTTTCCTCAAGTACACTATCACTAAATATCCTTCTTCAAATATTTTTGAATTTCTTACATATGTTTCTACTTTATACTTTTCATTACTTTTTTTCAACTTTCTTCTTACTTCTTATAACGGTTGTATATGTTTGACAAACACTTCTACATGATCACTAACTCATCCTTCAATTGGTAATTGTACCAGATCTAGAATATTCATAGGAGTTTTTCATAAATAATTTGAAATGTTGATTTACCCATTGATCTATTCAGTGAACTATTATATACAAACATAGCTTGTGGTAAATTCAAATCCCATTGCCTAGGCTTCTCTCGAACTATGCATCTCAATAAAATTTTCAAGCTCATGTTTATAACTTCTATCTATCCATGCCCATTTGGGAGTGATATGCACTACTGAATTGTAGCTTAGTCACCATCTTCCTTCATAAAATCACCCAAAAATGACTTAAAAATCTTGTGTCCTTATTTGATGTAATAGTTTTCGAAACACCATGCAATCTCACAATATCCTTAAACAATAGTTATACAACTCTAGTGGTATCATTAGTTTTTTTACATGTAATAAATGAACCATCTTAGAAAACTTATCTACAACAACAAAAATTGAATCATTACCTCTTTATGTGTTTCGTAATCCCAACACAAAATCCATATTCAAATTTGTCCAGGCTCCTCTTAAAACTTGTAATGTCATGTATAGCCCTATATTTTGTACATGTCTTTTTTCCACCGAACATATTTTAAAATTTGAAATATATTTTGTCACATCTCTCTTCATCTTTGACCAAAAATACTTCTCCACCAAAGTTATTATCTTTATCTTACCAAAATGTCTATCCAAAATACAACTATGCAATTCTCCTATAATATTATCTATTATAGATCCAATTGAAATACATAATTATTTTCCTTTGAAGAGATAACTATTATGTATAATATATTATTTATAAACATTACTTGTATCACTTGTTTGTGGATTCTGACATTTTTTAATTATCTTGTGAAAATCTAGATCAGCATCATATACTTCTTTAATAAATTCAAATCCAACTACTTCACTCACCATAGTAGTTATCAACCCCACTCAAATGCTCAAAGCATCAACTACCCAATTTTATTTTCATGATTTGTGCTTCAACATAAAAGTATAACCATGTAAGAAACACACCCACTTTGCATGTCTACTATTTAACTTGTTTTGAGTGTTCACATACTTCAAAGTCTCATAATCAATAAATAGGATAAACTTCTTAGGTACCAGGTAATTCCTCCAATGTCTTAATGATTGTATAATGACATAAAATTCAACATCATACATAGAATACTTTGTTCTTAGCTCATTCAATTTTTCACTAAAATATGTTATCGGCTTCATTTCTTGACTCAACATGGCATGAATTTCAATAAATGAAGCATCACAATCAACCTAAAACACTTTGATAAAATATAATAATGATGAAATAGACTTTTTTTAAATTTTTTATTCAAAAACTCGAAGCTTTAGGTTGTTTTCCTTGTCCATGCAAATTATTTTCCTCTCATACAATTTGTTATTGATGCAACAAGACTATTGGAATTATTAATAAACTTTCTATAAAAAGTTGTTAAACTATGGAAACTTCTTACCTCTATGATTCTCTTTGGGATAGACCACTTAGCAATTGCTTTTAATTTTTATTCATCTATTCTTTCACCATCTGTTGAAACTACAAATTTTAAAAATATCAAACTATTTTTCATAAACCTGCACTTCTTCACATTGGATATAATTTCTCTTTTATAAACAAATATATTACCATTCTCAAATGTTATAAGTGACATTATTTAGTCTTAATTATTATTAAAATATCATCAAAATAAACCACCACAAACATATAACTATATGCTAATAGCACTATGTTCATTACCTTTATAAATATGATGGGAACATCAGATAACCTGAATGACATTACCATACATTCAAATAAACCATCTCTAGTATAAAATATGTTAGAGAGTTGTTAATGATGTCATGGTGATGTCATGGATGTGTCCAAGTGAGTGGATGAAATGTATTGATAGTCTAAGTGAAAATGATAAAGTGTGCAATGTGTTTGTCTTAGTATACTTGAATTTGTCTTAGTTTATCTTCTATTTTTGTATGGTTAGAGATAATTAGGGATGAATATGAAGTATTGAAAATGTAAAAAAGGTCTCATAATAATTTTTATATTCTTTGAGTGCTTGTGTATATGAATGGATTTCATCTGGTTGATCATTGTTTTTGTCCAGACATTTTAGGTTTAGTTGTAGAAAATCTAAGTTGACAGTTTGATGACATCATAATTACCACATGTAGATGAGTCAAGGGGAGTTGGTTATATTTTTGTGATCAAATTATTCCCAAGTTGTTATGTTCCAAGTCTCAAGTGATGTGATGAAGCACAACTAAAGATAGATATGTACAAAGTTGGGCTCCCATGTATTTTTGATAGTGTTTTCTATGTTCAAATAGAACCAAGTAAGCAGTTTGGTGACATTATATCTTGGATATATGAAAGTTTCAGTTTTAGATTAATATATGGATGAATTACCTTATGAGATAAGATATTATGTGTTAAAACTTAGGTCATTCAACTAAGCACAACAAAAGATATACAAGTGCAAAGTTGGTCTCGTAGGCAGTTTGATAGTGTCTTCCCATACTTGAGGGTTTGAAGTAATTGGAATTGAAATTGGATTATCTAAGCTCACTAATTCACCTTCCCTCTCAATTATTGTACCTCAAAAAAATTATGTTTTATACTCATCTCTTTCATGATTTGAAATCTAATAGTATCCATTCATTAGGTTAATCTTGGTAAAATACTTTGCTCTTAAAAGAATATCAATCATATTATCTAAATGAGGTATAGGAGATCTGTACTTGATTGTAATTTTATTGATTTATCTAATATCCACACACATTCTTCACCCTCCATCTTTCTTTGGAGTTAGCAATGATGGTGTTGCACAAGGGTTAATACTCTCCCATACTACAACCTTCTTGACTAATTTAATAACCTGCTTATTTAATTTTGTATGTTCCATTGGATTCATCGTATAATTTTCTTGATTGGGTAGAGTTGATCCTATAATCAAATCAATATGATGTTGAATATCTCTCTTTGGTGGTAAATCATATGGTAACTCATTAGGTATAATATTTGCATATTCTTTTAAAATTTCTTCTTCCTCTAATGATACACAATTTTTGTGTCTTCTTTATTTGCTACTAATGCATAACATCAACATGCCGTCTTCATATATTTGATTAATTTTATTTAGTTAGCATGATTTAAGTCTTTTGTTCTTTTTTAAGAGGTAAAAAATACCCTCATACTAGATTTTCATAAACTGTATATGGTTTTTGCTCCATCATGAACTGCTTTTCTTTCAAATTACCATGGTTTTCCCAATAATATATGACATGCATCTATTGGTATAACTTCACACCATATTTTATCCTTGTAAGTTTTACCATAGAAAACTTGATTAAACACATTTTATCTATTGTAACTTTATTCCCTTTCTTAAACCATGTAATCTGATGAGTAGGATGTTTTTCACATTGTAAACCTAGTTTTATAATCATATCTTTAGAAACTATATTTTCACATCTACCACCATCTATAATTACCTTGAATATATTACCCCCTAAAGTACACCTTATTTGAAAAAATATTTATTTTCAGCCATGAATCACCACCTCCTTTATTCTGTAAATGTCCTTACCTTGCAGTAATCATTGTTATTCTCATCATAATATTTTCTCCAATATCTATTGCTGCAACTTTAGTATTTTGTTCTTTTATTTCAGCTTCAACTAAATTCACTCTTGGATGATCCTTTTGCCTCTTTTATTAATCTTAGTAGTGTGAACACTCAATAATTCTATGGCTTCCTTCTCCACATGCAATATTTTTTCAATAATTATGCTCCTCTCTCCACGTGAACCAACCATTTCGACTTGGAAACCACGATGCACTTTTTAGGGCTTGAGACCGCAGACCACTGGCACCTAATTCGGGACGGGTTGATGAAAATCCACAGGGTATATGAGCATGGTTCCATGCTACAGGATAGTTAAATATTTTACACTCCTGTTGTTGAGAAATTATAAGAGAGTTTTTTTTTATGAGCAGTTTTATGTTTTTTTTAAAAGTTATGTTATATATGTTGTTTAGGAAAATTAGGAGTATTTATTTCAAAAATTATTTTAAAATAAAAAATAAAAAATTGACTGGGTATTAATATACAATTGGCAATCAAAAAATAGGAGTAACCATGCCAATCTTTAGCCTTTTGCTATTTCCCAACCCTCCAAAACTTCTTAAATAATCGCACACCACGTAGTCACATTAGGCAAAATCTAGGAGCAAAAAATGATAGCAATAATTAGGCAAAGTCCAAGAACAAGTCACACAATAAAACATAACTTTAAGAAGTAAGAACAAAGCCAGAAGGTGACATATCCATATCATTCGAACCCCATCCTGAGCTTGGTAAGTAATTGCCATCTAGAATAGGCATCTCTGCAGTAGCTTTTGATGTGTCCTCATCATCTTTTTCATGTGTCTAAGTGGACGAAATGGCCAGTGAAATCTTGGGGAACTTATCCAACACATCCGATCAGCCTCTAGGTAGTACCCCCAAGCATCTGGGTGCAAAGGAGGAGTGTCTCAACCATCCTACCTAGCCAAGGAAGGAGGTAGTGACTGCCACCATGCTACTTCCTAGGAGGTGTCATGCACTTGTACAGGGTGATGTTGTAAGAGCGATGCCAAGAATGGTACGACTATACCCACCACAAGGTGGCAGAGCCACTCTATCCTCTAGTCTAGGATCCCTAGGCAGAGATGGCAGAACTTGAGCCATTGTATAAAGAGCATCTCCCTAGTGGGAGAGGAGATCCTGAAGATGTCCAAGCTCCATAGCCATTTTATTGGATTGGACTTGAATCTAAAAAAGAACATTAGAGATGATAGAGGACTTATTTTTATCAAAAACATTACAATCAACAAATGCAGTATTTAACACATAATTATTTCTTTCTTTCCAGATCTAGAAGAGAATCTCCACTTTGAAAGTATGCCAAATTTGTGAGTATTTGAAGGGCATCATGGGTTTATCTCCAAGAAGGATGTGGTTCTAATTAAAAAAATAGAGCTGGAAAGGGCTGAAGAGATCATGGATCCAAGTCCATACCTTTTGAACTTTGGAACAATATAAAAAAAGATGAAAAATCATGTCAAGTTGGCCACAAAAAGGGCATGTAGGTAGGTGGACTCCTAGTTGGATGAGTTTTGTACCAATGGGTAAACCTTCGTGCAGTATACACCAAGAAAAATGAGTAAGCTTGAGCTACGCGCTAGCCCCCAAAATAGTGTTAAAGTGAAAGCTCCACATAGTAACAGATGAGTGTAGCCCCCAATGTGCAATACACTTATCCACCATGGAAAAATGGGGGGGTGAGCCATCCATAGCCAAACTGATGAGTGTAATTGCAAGAAAGGGGCTCTACATACAACTGTCAATCCTTCCACCATGGTTGAGTAGAGTGGACCAAGATTTTATGGAGCATGGAGGTTGACACAACATTGAGAATCTCTTGGTAATATCCGTAGTCCACATTGGCTAACTAAAATTTGGCTTTTGCCTCTTCCCAGGATGGCTAAGAACAAGATTGCCTACAGAAGATATAATGGAAATTATGAATTTATCTGCACAAAAGCTTGAGATCATTAATCCAAGGGATTTATACCAAGGAAACTTCATTGAGATTGAAAATGGGAGACCACCAGATTGAATGGGCATTAACAGATAACCCATTATGGAATCTAGAACCATTCTAAAGAAGCCATGGCTTAATATTTTCATAGGCCTTCCAAATGCTTTTGGCCACAAACGACCCTATGATTTACATGGGAGACTGAATGAAGAGCAAATTTAGATTAGGCAAGCCCTTTCCAAACCTTCTTGCCCTTAGGCAAGCCTGAGGAGATACAGTGTCTAGACAATACCTTCCAAAATTCTTGGCCCTTAATGGCCCACACAATCCATTTGGCACATAAGTTAGTGCCTTGTCATGCTATGTCAATTAGCCCCATCCCTCTGGCATCACGTGTGAGGCAACAATACTCCCTTGCCACCATGTGTAATCCTTTACCTTGGGGGGAAGTGGCCCAATGGAAGTCACTGAGCAATTTATCCAACTTCTGGTAAGATTTTTTAGAGGGCACCCAACATGAAGAGTAGTAAACATGGGTAGTCGTAATAATTTTTTATCAAATTTGAAATTTTCCAGCTAACGAAAAAGACTTGGTCACCTAGTATGCTAGCTTCTTAGTAACTCTATCAACAACATATTACCACAACAAGGGTGTCGAAGAATCAAAATCAAAGGGGATGCCAATAAATTTAAATATTTCATCATGTTGGATCCACTTCTAACCAAATTTATCATCCCAAACTGGCAGAAGGAGTTAAAATTGTCTATAGCAATGAGTTTTATGCCACTAGATGTTGGAGCCAAGGGACAGGTAGAAGGTGTCGAGACACTATAAAGTGTTTTTCACATTAGATTCATCCTCAATGAGAGTAAAGAAATAATTTTCCATAAAGTGGACATTAAGTAGTTTTATATTTTTTTGTGGGTTCACGGCATCAGGAGGAAGATAAATTCCCTTAACAAGATCCCTAGCTTGAGAATTGCTATGAAGATATCCAAAACCCTCAAATGCAAGCACATACAAGGTGGGTACTAGTGGGTACCCTTGATGAATGGAGTGGAATAATACAAACTACTAAGAGGTGACTCCATTAATGGAGAGGATGATTGAGGCATTTGTAAAAAGCATTGGGACAATTTGTATGAAAATGGGACTGAAGCTGAGAGCTCCAAACATGGTTAGTATGAATGGCCATTTGATGCATTCATAATCTTTTTCAAAATTAATTTTAATGAATATAACCTATTTCTTACACCATCTATCCCAATCCATCCCTTCCTAGATGGCAATGATGTTATCCAAAATATAACGGCTTTTGATGAAACCTCTTTGTTCTAAGCACATGATGAGAGGCAATATATTGTACAGCCAGATATTTAGAGATTTGGCAATGACTTTATAATAGACATTCAGGAGGGTGATAGGCAACCAATTGTAGATCAACTCAAGATCTCCCTACTTAGGTATGAATTTAATATGTCTTTTATTTATATTTTTGCCTAGTGAATGCATGTGAAATGCTTCTTGATAAACCTTATGTAAGTCACTTCCCACAAGGTCCCAAAGGGATTTATTGAATTCATAGGGGAAGCCATCAATGATAGGAGATTTGTCATTAGCCATGTGAGACACTACTTCATGAAAATCATCAATATTAAGGGGCATGCCGTAAGCCACCTATTAGGCAAGAGTGAGCTTGCATGACACCATTGTGAGGCATTACTGAAGGGAAATTTCATGCTCAGTTGAAGAGACTTGAGATTTGAACACTTGTTGATAATGGTGGATAAAATATTGTATAATATATGAGGTCTCTATGAATCTATTGCTAGCCTCAAAGATGACTTGAAGTTGATTCTTTGCATTTTTGGCTCATAGCATTTAGAATAAATCCTTTGAAGCTTTATCCCCTATCTTAAGTTAATGAAGCCTAGCTTTGACTTGGGCTCCCTGGGCATTGGAGTTGTCTTTAATTTGAATGCAGTGTCATAAGGATGCAACTCTCATTTGCAATATCTCATTAAATGGATCTTTTTGTAGGGCTAAAGCCATGTGAATCAGTGCATAGGTAGTAACAGAGTAAGAGTGTCTCTAAATTTTAGCAAGTTGGTAGCCTTAGATTCAAATAAAGAAAGAGGTCCTTTTCATGGCATCATCCCATGAAAAAATCCAAACAAATTCTTGGGAAGGATGTGGATCCAAGTTCTAAATTCTCCTAATGTGTGTCATCATGGGCCCATGTTTGAGCAAGGAGGTGTTAAGGAATAATTACATTTTGTGGACTTTGGGTGTCACAAACTGGCATGCCACTCTGAACCAAATAGGGGAATAGTTAGAAAGCCCAAAATATGGTAGCACCTACACCAAAGGAAAAAAAAACCATTATCAAAAGAGAAGTATAGTTGGGTGGACATCATTGCCCTATCTAAATCCTTCAAAATCTCAGAAGGGCCTTCCCTAAAATTACTCAAGGTGTACTAAACTCCATCTGCAGGTCGATGGGTTAAATTAGGGTCATAAAAACCCCATTTATCGCACATGTAAAACCATGCCTCCCTCTCACTAGCTGTCCACCTCATAGGCAAGTGGCCCACTTTATCCTTGAGAGACACCACCATATTAAAGTCACCACATAATACCCACTGGGCTTTGAGGAGATCATCCGCTATCCACTACCATAAATGGGTATGCTCTAAGGCATCATTCAAGGTATAAATATTAATAAAGCCAAAAGAGTGGCTTTAAATGCTAAAAAGAGTCCATACTAACCAATTGGTGGGGGCCATGTCAGAGTACACTATCTGTGGCCACCACCTTGGAGAAATGAATGTGATCACCCCTCCACATCCTACATCATGGTTGCTATGAAGAGTGATATTTTCATGCCAAATAGAATTACTGATAGTCATCAATAAAAAATCCACCACCTTGACTTCTTGTAGATAGAGAATGTCCATCTTAGAAAACTTTCTTTTGAAATCATCCACAAGAAACATGCATTTTGGGACTGTCAGACCCCAAACATTCAATGAAAAATAATTCAGAGATGCCAGGTGTTGAGGGAAATGTCCTTTGAGTCTAGCCCTTCCATGTAATCATATCAATTCTACAGAAAGTACACACTATTGGCAGCTAAAAAATCATCAAATTATTTCCTCATAGTAGGGTCAACTTGTTACTCTCCTTCCTCCACCTTGTCATTCCTTCAAGGAGGGTTGTGAGTGTGTTTTAGCATATCTCGGTGAATAGGAAGTGGAAGAGTGGCTGGCTAAGAGTCTAAAAATCCAAAATAACAAGGCACAAAGGCATCAAAACCTTGGGACAAGACATTAGTAGCCAGAGGGGTGTTAAACACCTTGGGCTTTTCTACCAATTTTTGGGATTCAACTTGAGGGGGTTCTTTATTAGTAGGATCATGCTACTATGGGCCATTCCTTGAAGAGGACTTTCCTCCTTTAGGAGTAACAATGACATTCATGGCTTTAGAGTGGGTATTCTTCTTCCCTACCATAGTCCATCTATCCTTAGCTATGTTATTTCTAGCTTCAGGAGATGGCTTGGGGGGAGAGGATGAGCAATTGGACACATTGTTGTGATCCAACTATAGGGGACAATCCCATGTCTTATGGTTTGTTTCTTGGAGGTAAAAACAAGTGTTATGAAAGTTGATATATAGTACTTGCTAAGAGTTTCTCACATCCCCAACTTGAATCTCCACAAACTCCTTAAGGTTCCGAGAGAGGTCTACTTCTACACATACCCTTTCTATGGTCTAGAAGAGTAGAACCAATTTTTTTCATGACAAGCCACATCGCCTATAGAGGACACTATCTGGTAAATAAAGTGCTAGCAAGGGAGTGGAAGGCTTGTAAATTATACCCAAACTAGGACTTTAAGAGCAGCATGCTCTGAGAGCATAAAGTCTTATGTCTAAGGGAGAGAACCATAATCGAGTTCCTGACATACCAAGTGGTAGACCTATATAAGATTCCTCCTACATGGGAAGGGTTAGAAAAGTGAAATATAAAAAACCCTTGGTCATGTTTTGGATTCTCTCTAGCTTAATGCCATGAGCTGCCTAGCAAGTTTGAACCTAAGACCGTAGCATACTTTTATAGGGTAAAAGGAATAATCTAGAACAAAATATCATATTAAACAAAATTTCTCTAACCATTGACACACATAATTAAATTTGATAATAGGCAATATAACATCATGTTCTAAAGCATTACCTCATGGTAAACCTTCAGGACAAACTTCCTCTGGCGTTTGCAGGGGGCCATTGCTCAACGTTGAACCATTCTTCTTCATAGCTAAAACAACTAGGATAGAATGGGAGGAAGTCATTATAAAGGTTGGCCTCACTCGAAGGTGAGAAACCCTAAACAACAATAAGTGCAAGTCCTATAGGTGACTAAGGCCACAGTATGACACAAGGCTAGGTGTTCTTTGGGATTTTGATTTTTAATTGTGTTTCAATTTTGATTTGGAATTATGGATTATGTAAAATATCCTTCTATTAAAAAGAAGAAACTTTTAAAAAAAAATTAATTTAACATATAAATATATATATATAATCTATTTATAAATAGAAAATAATAATTTCAACCAAATTTTTATTATAATATTTAAAATGATCATAGTTCACTTTTTAAAATATTCAAAAGTATTTTTTAGAAAAAAATTAGAAGACTTTTTTTTTATGGAACCATTGCCTATCCAAAAATATTTTTTAGAGAAAAATTAGGAGACATTTTTTATGGGACCATTTCCTATCATATGTAAATGTTTCAAGAGAAGTGAATTGCATTTTTTTATATAAAATGTTTATTTATTGATGGAGCTTATTCTAACTAACACACTCTCTATATCTATCTCTATCTCTATCTCTATCTATCTATCTACCTATCTATCTATCTGTCTATCTATCTGTCTGTCTGTCTGTATGTATCTCTGTCTGTCTGTCTATCTGTCTATCTATCTATCTATCTATCTATCTATCTATCTATCTATCTATCTATCTATCTATCTATCTATCTATCTATCTATCTATCTATCTATCTATCCAATAAGAAAAATATACACATGTTTTGAAGGGATGTGAAATGATTTTTTTTATATAATTTATTGATTTATTGAAAGAGTTAATTTCAATTGACACACACACACATCTATAAATGTCAGAATAATTTTTTTTTGTTTTGGGGAGAGGAAGAATTCAGATTATTTAATAATAGTAATTTAATATTTGTCATTAGTCCTAAAGGAATAATTATAGTCTTCAATTCACTTTAACTTTCGATTAAACTATGAATTGTTTACCAATCAAAATTCGTTTATCTTTTATATTTTATAATATTTAAAAACTTCTAATAGTTAAATTGCATATTTATTAACAAAAAATATTAAAAATATCATTTATCAATGTTTTGATTGGTGGAAATAATTGAGATTTAACATGTAGATTGATGATGTCATGAAGAGTAAGAATAATATTTATTGCCCATGATTGATGTGACAATACCTCAATAGAATATTGTTGTAGTTGTTATTAATTAAGAGTTTAATATCAATACAAATTGCATGCTATGGTTTTCATTTCAATTTTGGAAACAAACATACCTGTGGTTCTATCTACTACAAGGCAGTGCAGGGTATTATATTCATTTGAATTTTGTCATCGAAATTGACTTGGGTTTGCACATGGAATTTAGGGTTTTTTTGGGTGAATTCAGGAGTTTGATTTGAAAATGCAAAGTGTAATTAATGGAGTTGCTAGGGTAGATTCCAATTTTAGTAATCAAGTATGTCTTACATTGCATGCCAACTTTGGTTTCTCCCAAATCTCATTAAAGGTACATGCCACTTCTTGTTTTTTCTCAAATCAAACCAAACTCTATTTTTTATTTTTTTAATTTCTCCTAGCCAGCTATGTTACTTCAATTTTTTTGATACCCAAACCCAAACACCATATTTTGTAAGGCTTAAAGCTATGCCTTTTACATTAAACTACCTTACACAAACCATCACCAGATGAATGTTAGGTGAAGGTTTTTTTTCCAAAGGTAGTGGTCTAGGCATTTCTAAGCTTTCTCAATTGTTGCAGCATAGTTGGAACATTTTACAGTAAAATGGTCTTGACAAAAAATAAATCTACTAAGATAATTATACCAAAATTATTTTCAATAAATTCATGTCTCAAGTATCATTTGTTAAAAACATTAATGCCTCTCTACTTTTTTAACCTTTCATGGGGCCACCTGATCTATAAGAATAGGAGCAATAGGAGGGGTAACCCCCTTCATTGGATCCTACCATAAGATTTCATGTTGTGTTGGGAAATCTCACTTCCATTTCATCTTACTTTTTAGGTGTTTTATTGGGTGACAACTGGATTTTCCCTTTGGATTTTGTTGTAATCTTAGCATTTACATTTAGCGTAATAATTGATATTATTCTCCACTTTCAATTCATTCAAGAACTCATCTAAAAAAAATTTATTAATTGACTTTCATGGGGACTTTTGTTTAAAGATGTGCCACATTTGGAGCTTGTTGATGCCAAAACATCAATAGGTGTCACTCAATACATTGTCCTATTAGCCCACCAACTGCCCTCTCTTGTTTAGAAAATAGAAAAAGTTCCTAGAAAGTTGAAAATAATACGCTATATGAAGATGTAGTTATTTTAGTCCGACTTCATATAGGAACTTGTATAATCCGCATCTTCAGATTATCTTGGGCTAAATTTTTTGTGCCACAACATTGCATTGCATTTGTTAGGACAAAAGTGAAAATTTTAGGTTGATTTTATTAGGGAAAGTTTATATAAGATAATTCTTTTAGTTTTTTGTGGTGTAGATTTGGTCTGATAGTAAATTATGGATGTTTGGTCTAAGGTTTTCCTAGGTTATTAGTGCAAATTTGGTCTAGACAATTATATGGATGTTTGTCAACACAACAATTGTTATCATGAGTTTTTGGGTTATTGAAGGCCTATTAGATTAGGCTGTAATAGATTAAGTACTTATAGTAAATACTAAACTGGAATATCCCATACTAATTATCTTAATTTTTACAGCCAAATCTAATTTCTATGATTACAGTGAAATCCTCAAAGCAGATCATATCGAGAATGGGGAAAGAGCACACATGTAAAATCTAGTTTGTCTAATAGTAACACAGTTTCTTAATAAAACTAAGTGCTAACTGGGTTGTAATGAATAGTGGAGGATTCATACTTATGAGACTCATACATGGCTTGAACTAAACAAGGAGGATATACCGTACCAATTTGGACTTGGCAAACATGTGGCTACACCAAAAATATTTTTGACCTACAAAGAGGGCTCTTTTTCTCTCATTTTTAGGTGGTGGAGTCTCTTGCTCATACTTGGAGAGACTTGCTAAAACTCACTTAGTATTAAATAGTCTTGGAGAGATGTCCCATTCAGTGTGTTTTATGTTATTTACCACTTATACTTGAAAGTTTTATGACTGGCATGATAAGTCTCTCAATTATGGGAGAATCACTCTTAGGTGTTATTAATATAATGGTTTTATACTCATCTAAAAATTACATGTTATCTATTGAATTATTTTTAATTCTTTTATGTTTAGCATTTTACAATGGTGATTTTTCTATTGAAGGGCTTTATACCCTCCTAGGTTTAATATTTTATAATGATACCTTTTTGTATTATAACACCGTGGTTTGCTCTGAGTCAACAACCTTTTGTTCATTCCTTGATCTCATATGTGGAAGTTGTTTTAACTTATTTTTCTCTTTTTTCCTTCCAAATTTTTTTTGAGACAAAGGTTCAACAACTCGATTTTTACACCATGGACATTATGAATGGTGATGGGGATAACACTTACCCACTCTGCATGGAGGAAATGGACTTGACTAATCAGTAATTGAAACCTTACAAGTGTGGTTATGAGGTTAGCCTTGATACTTTTGTTGCATATTTGCAATAGTAATATTGTATGATTTGCTTCAAATAATTTGATTGTTAATTAAATGACGTAGAATCTTATTTGGGTTTTCTTAATAGATCTTATAATTTATCTCATTACCTAATTTAGTGTTTGCTTGTTCTAGGTTGAAATAAAATGCCTTCCATATAATTATTATATTTGTATGTAAAAAATGGGCTTACATATCTTCATCACATAGTTCCTAATTTATATTTTTGAGTTACAATGGTATCCTCAGTTATTTATTATTATGGAAATTAGTTGTTAAATGAAAATTGTATGTCATCTGACCAGATGTGTGTTTGGTGTTGGCATCATGTTTTAGAAATGGCTGGAAAGGATAACACTAAATGGTGATGACCTGCATGTCAGACACCATATGTCAAGGAAATGATTTTTGCATATTTATAGTATCAATTTTTTTACTAAATAGATCAACAATACCCAAGCCATTCAAAGGGTAGAATAAACAAATGTTATTTGTTGATTTGGTCAATTATATTTCTTAGTTGAGTGCCAAGGCCATGCAAAATAAAATAAAAATAATGTCTTCTTGGCTGTGCTGGATACATGCTATTATTATATAAAAATAAAGACAATCATTTTAGGAAACGTGAATGTTAAAACAAAAATAATTCTTTTAGATTTTCAGCTCTATTCCATTTTTATCTTTTTAATTAGATAGCTCTAACTATATCTATATTTCTATAATAGATCATAGAAACTTGTTTCCATTAATGGCACCATAATAAATATTTTTAAGAGAGACATTGAACCTTTGTCTTGGGAGGTTGAGTGACTAATGGTCTAGTATTTCTTGCTCTTTGTAGAATATATGGAATGGATTCCAAATCTGATTTATCACTTGTAGAAACAATACTAAAAGTAATCTATATGTATCACATCATATTTAATATTTAGTTTCTTGTTAAAATTATTATAAATTTTTTTGAATATTTCCCAAAAAAAAATTATATATGAATTGGAAAGGATATATTTTAGAAAATTATTTTTTGTAAATTGTACATTTTATTATTAAAATATTTTTTATTATAAAAAATTAATTTAAAATTAAAATATTATTATTGTTAATAAATTTCTAATAAAAATTATGTTGAAAAGAAATATATATATATATATATATATATATATATATATATATATATATATATATATATAATTTTTAATTTAATTTATAATAAAATAAAATAATTTAAATTTAAAATATATTTTTTATTGTGTACTTTATTAAAACATAATATAGATGTTAAAATATAAAATTAATAAAATGCATCCAAATTTTAAATTATAATAACATATATAGGAGTTAAACTTTAAAATTTAATTTAATTTTATTCTTTTATGAATGAAAATATAATTATAAATATACATCATTCTAATTAATAATATAATTATGTTATGTAAAATTAAAATTATATTTTTATTTGTGAATGACAACCTTATTAGATGTTGGTTTAGATGTTTTTATTATGAATAGTTAATTTCTATTTTCTTTTATAATATTTTTATTAATTTCTTGAAAAATATAATTTAATATGATAAAATTTAAGAAATGATCTTGTCATCCCAAACATTTTTGAATAATTTGATATATATACATATACACCTTTATTTTAAACGGTATTATTGGAAAGAGCTTAAAGTTTCATTTGTAGAATTCACTAATTACTACAATATTACTCACACTCGAGTTTGAAAAATTGAGTCTTTCCCAATTCATGAATATATATATATATATATATGAGACTATTGTTTTGAATCATCACATATAATCTATAATCAAGGTATAAAATGTGGATGGATAAGTAAAATCTACATGATTCTTAAAAAAAAATCCCTTTTGTTAAGTTTATTGACTATAATAGTTGGATGAAAATAAGAACTCTCTCTCTCTCTATATATATATATATATCTATATATATAAGAACTCTCTCTCTCTCTCTCTCTCTCTCTCTCTCTCTCTCTCTCTCTCTCTCTCTCTCTCTCTCTCTCTCTCTCTCTCTCTCTCTCTCTCTCTCTCTCTCTCTCTCTCTCTCTCTACACACACACACACACACAATCCATCTCATCTTTAGTGCTTATATATAAAAGTATCTTATTTTATTTCTTTGTTTATTATCAATTCTTAAAAAATTCTTACAATTAGAGATATGGCTTTGAGAGAAGCCTCTTACATTCACTTACATGTATACAAAGACACTTGCAAGTACACCATCTCAAAATTTTTTTACAAATACATGCATGTCTACCAGCACAGTTCAAATTATGGAGAATCATATAATGATGAAAGAAAACATGTAATTAGATATTAAATTGCAAATATTTAGTTGTAAAATTAGTAAAATACAATCTTGGTTTCATTTGAAAGCTTTAAATGAATGAAACTCTCTAAAGAATATTTGGATTAACTATTTGTCTAATTTCTCACATTATTTTTCTTGATTTTGGATCTATATTGCATCATACAGTGAAAATGATTCAAGAAACATAGGTGTTGATATACTTGCGAGGCATATAAAAGTTATAGCAAGTTTTACAACCATGTTATTGGTAATGGATTTAGTATTATGGAAATAAAATACTTTTATCATTTTAATGATAGGTCTACCCAAATAATGCGTAATGTAAAATATTCAAATGTATAAAATTTAATATTTTCAAAATACATGTGAAGATATTGTATGTACATTATAGGTAGTGGGATTTGACAACAAATAAAATAAAAACATTATCGTGCTTTGGATTATCATTATAAATGTTAATGATTTATGAAATGCATAGTTCCTCATAATTGTGGCCTATTAGAAACATTGATGTATTTTTCATATACATTTGCACACATCAAAATGTATTATATATTTAAATGTTAAATATTTAGAATGCTTGAGATGATTGTCTTAAAATATGATATACACAAACCAAAAATAATAGTTGCCAAAAAACATTTAGGATAGCCAATATCTATGTATTACATTTTCCATCAATGAAGAGATTTAAGCTAAAGGCCTCTATTTAAGTTAATAAGCATAGGTGCCAATACGTTTTGATTTCCCATGCTTCTAAAATCAAATTTTTATGATTTGGAAAACTCCAATGCTTTAAATAATAAACTTAATCTTCTTATGGGTTTCTACCAAGGGGTCTCATACACTGAATAAAAAACTGACTTATCCACATTCATGAATGGAGTGGTTTGCAATAAAATCAAGATTTAATTCCATCAAACATAGAGTAAGATCATTTTTACTTTTAAATTTTCATGCATATTGTTTTACATTGTTTGTAAGCTATGTGAGACATGGGATCCTAGAATAAAAATGGAAAACTCTTGCAATAGAATCTTAATGATTTTATGTGGTGTTTAGGTTCTTGAAACTAAGAAGTTATGTATCTATTTCTTCCAAGGAATTTTTTGACCCTAGGAATGATTGCCACAAGCTTGCTCATACTATGCATAATTTATCAGTGGTATTGTTTATGAGTTCATCATCTTTAGACAATCTAAATAGATTGATGTTCAATTTCTCCACTTTATCATTTTCAATCTATCAGTGTCTTGTGAAAATGATAGGCCTTTATACATCAACAATTGATATTACTTTGGAGCCTGAGAAACTAGGCATCACTCCCAATGTAAAGAGAACTCAAAAGGGTTGTTTTTAAAATCTCTTTTAGCAGTACATGTTTATGATTTTATATTGGTGTGTGTTTGTGTTTCAAATTTTACTATATCATTTTTATTAAGCTTGCTCTATTCATAATTAATTCTACTTGTCTAGAGCATTTTACATTTCCCTCAAATCATTGAAGTGCTTGAAATTTGCCTTTCACAGCTTAGTGGGCACTACAATCCTCTAAGATGTTGATCCTATGATAACTATAAGTTTTTGTTCATACCTAAGGAATCTACCTAGAGCACCATTCTCCATGGAACACCATCCTAACCACCACATTGCTTACCATAGTACCATTATCCATGGAGAACCATCATAAGCACCACATTACTTTCCATATCTCCATTCTTTATTATGTGCCAACAATTCCATCTACTTGTATTAAATTTCACTATTGAAATTAGAACTTTGATTCTTATCATTTTGTGTGAAGATTTTTGAAATAGTCTAATAGACACTAAAACATGTTAACTATGATCAAGATTTTTCACCAACATTATTCATAACTAGTGTTACTCTCATGTGTTCTCCAGCATTTAGGAAATTATTGTTTAATGTCAAAATTTTAAGTTACTTATAGGTTTATGGCCATTTATTTGTGTATTATCAGTTTGTGTAATTGTATATCAACTCTCTCATGTTTTGCAATTTTAAATCAGGTGCACTTAATTTTGGAGACAATGAAATTTGAGAAAATAAGAAATTATGTTAGAAAACATTCTTCTTTCCCTGAACAAAAGTCACGAGGAGTCTATTCAAAATACTAGTTTTAGCACTTCTGATCAGGAGGCACAACACCCAAAGATAGAGACAGGAATTAAAAATTTTGAAGGTAAATTTAAATCCCACAAGAATGTAGGACCTGCTCTTAATTTGATAAAAATAGTCACATATAAGCCTCATCTCATAAATTTTAATGGAAAATTTGGTTGATGTTCCAGATCCTTCTAGTATCATGTTAAATATGGAGCACCAGAATAAATTTTATTTTGCAAAACATGCGTAGACTAAGATTCTAAAACTGGTACAATAGTTGAAATCTCCCCAGAGTGCAAATATGTAATTTATTACCATCACCTTGAAAATGTGGATAGTATGCATACTTCAAAGGAGGTTTTATGTTCCCAATCAAATTCAGATTGGGAACAGATCAATAACAATGAGAAAAATCATTTGTATTCCTTCAATGAAGATTCAATGTTCAATTTTTAAAATTAGTTGCATAGTTCTTAGATACTGGCAACCAAAAAAATTTCTAAATACCTTTTTTCTTTCATATAAGGTTTGTCAGGGATGACATCTATCAAAATGTTAAAAACATTTTTTAGAGTTGTCAAGAAAATGCATATATGTACTTGCTTTTCATGACACCTTTTCTATTTGTTCATTATTTATTGAAGTTTGTAAGTTACAATTACAAATATGTGATGTAAATTGTCTAGACTTAAATTGTTCTTATGCCATTTTTAACTATGGGAATCAAATGTGGATTGTTTGTGTTTTCATTTCTCTAAACTTTGAAATTTTGAAGTGTCTTCCATCAATTAGGTGATATGTTATATCGACTTAAATATTTAACTTTCAAAAATGTAAATATTTTAATGTAAAATTATGCCAAATTCATTGTTGGTGATTAAAATTCATGTATATTTCATAACATTGTTTAGTAATTGGTCACATTTTATTCTTATTCTCATATTGATAGTGTTTTCTTTTGTAGTGACTAAGACTTGCCTCTATAATCAATGCTTAAATCAGATTTTAAAAATATTCAAACCTCCCATAAAAATTGGTGCATGACACCTTTGTTAATTAAAAGGTAAGTGACCTATTAATCTTTTCTTACAAATTCATGAAAATTATCAATTCAATTTTTTAAAGTAAAATTATTATTTATAAAAAATAGTAGTTCAATTACTATGCATGATTATAATGAATTTTATCATAACATTCAATTGAAAAATATCAAATATATTAAAAAGGATGGTGATGAGTTCAACACAAATATGAATCACTTTCAGGATAATTATAGAGAAACCAATTTCATTCCGACATCATCATTGTTAAGATGGGGATATGATATATTAAGCTTATATATTAATAAAAATAATTTTAAGGAAGGCCACATCCATTGTACTTCAAATGTGGCATCATCATTGACCTAAGATTATGGTAGAAGTCTTATGAAAGATAATATTTAAAAAAAATAAAAATAATTTATAAATATTTTTTATTAATATAAATATTATATTAAATTTATATATTATTTTAGATTAAACCTTTTAATTAAAAATTATATGATTTTTTAGATGCAAATATAAATATTTTAAAATCAATAAACAATTCCAAACTACAAGTATGTAATGTGCCACATATATTGAAAATCAAATACAAATCTATTAAATTAAATTTGATGTGTTAGCATCCTTCATTTTAACGCTTATTTACTTAAATGACAATTTTAAGGTAATTGTTTTATTAAAATTTTGTTTGGATTTTATTTAAATATTGGGGTCTTGTATTATATCCCTTTTCTTTCCTATTTGGTAGGTATGGATTTTTTCTCTATTTTTATCACGTTATCATATTATGGGGTTGGTTGGTGGTTGAATGAAAAAAATAAATAATAAAAATGAGAAATCTTAAAACTTTTTAACTAATAATAATATTTCATATTCACTTATAAAAATATATATTAATGTTTTATTTTTAATATAATAATATATAAAAATAATAATATAATTATTTATATATTTTATTTAAATACAATTTGCTTACTTTAAAAAAGATTAATATTTTTTTATAAATTATATTTAATTATATAACACATTTTTTCATATATGCATGCAAAAATACGTGTATCACCCCCATCTCCTCTATATCCTTTATAGGAATCGGTCACTAGGTAACTATAATAAAAAATTATAAAGACGACAACTTTCTGGTGTAAAACTTTGAGTGGGACTGAAAAGATGGGATGGAAGTTTATAAGGATTGCTCCTATTGGACACAATTATAGCTAAAATTTCTATCTAAATAGAATGATAGTAGTTTCAAATATCTTCTTATGAAAAAATTGCTTAACAAGGTTTTTGCATTTTTATTTTATTTTTTGATTTGTATGACAATACTTATATAATATTTTAAAGGTTAAATTATATTTAATTTAATTTTAATTTTATTTTTTTAAAAATATTGTGTTTTTATGAGTGGTCATTAATCAATATTTTATAATCATTGTTATCGATATTAAGAAGAATAGTGCTAAAACAAGTTTAAAAATTATCTTGGAAGTTTATGATGAGATATAGATTTTCATAATGTTCTTAGATCGATGTTTATTTAGAAAATATATATTGAAAATATTTTTAGATGATATGAAAATGATTGCTTCATTACATAATACATTGATTACATACCCTCTAGAGATTCTCTTAAACTTAGATTAAATATCAATATGATAATTCGTGATTTAAGTGTATTGGGTCAATAACCTCACTAAGGATTTTTTTTAAATTTTAATTCAAGAAACCATAATAAGTGCAAGCTATTATTTCTATTTTTGAAAGCTAGTTCTTTAAGAATACCTTTTTGATTATGTCTCTATAGTCTTTAACAATTAAAGTTTTAGAGTATGCATCCCTTAAGGTTCCTCTCTGAGTTGAGTTACCGGGTCTTCCATTTTTATTGTGGTCATCCCTCTCTAATATTGTTAAGCACATATGACATGTACTTCACCATGAAATGGACAACTTTTAATCTGGGCATGTTGAGGTTGATTTAACAAAAGCCATTAAAGAATATATACATATTCAAGTACAGATTGAAATTTTTACATAGAATTAACATATTCCATCCTTTTTAAACACATGGTTTCAGTGTCAATCACTCGATAATAAGGTCTGAGGTTATCCCCTAAATGGTTCATTCAAAGCCATCTATCGAGAAAACACTTCTCAAAAAGCAAAAGGTGTTAGAAAATAAAGATGGGTGGACCACTATGTCAAAAAATAAAACCAATACCATGAATAGAATACCCTAAGTTGACTACTAATTATCTCAATAACAAACCCTAATAGAGTGAGGAAAAGTGGATAACGTAATTCCTCCTTCCCTCCTTACTCAACATTCTAGTCTATTGGCTTCCCCATAGAACCAAACTTATCAAGAGAATCCCTTACTAATATAACTTCAAGTGTTGTGATGAAAATTAAAAAAAATGCATCAATTTCAAAACACACAGTTACATAGACATGTCTTAATTAAAAGAAAAAATTCTATTATAATTCATCATTATTCTCTAAAATAAATACATAAGAATCATAAAATAAATTATAAATCCATATAGATTTTTCATGAACAACTAAAAATTTTATGACATAAAAAAAGATTCTTAGAATAAACTGAACTTGTTACTTTTAATAGATGTTATAAAGCAGATGATCGTACTAATTTTACTTCATTCTCTACATGTATAAATAAAATTCAAGGATGAATTAAAACTCAAATTCACGCTCGAATATAAATATAATAAATTAAAATTTTATAAAAATGTCTAAAACAAAATAAAAACATAATTTTATTCTTATTTGGTTGATTTCAATCTTGAAAAATTGTCAAAATGGACGTAAACTAGTTAAAGTGGGTTAAAATGACATGGAACTATTATATATAATTATTTTTAAAAAGGAAACTCAAATAACTTCGTGGATCATAATTTATGGCCTCCACAAGATATATTCCTATATACATTAAACATCATGCTAAGACATCTGTAGCTAATGCTCCCATCACATAAAGAGCATACAATACACCCCATGGTGATGATGACTCTTCACGTGAATATAAATTTGGCTAAATGCGAATCCATCTTACCAGGGTATTTTTCATTTCCACACTAACAACCATATTTGAGTATTTACTTTACCACACTCTGCTAAAGAAAAGGCTTTGATGATGCTCAAGGTGAATTTCACATGAAAGGTTCAACTTAAGCAATCTAATCTAATAGAATGTTTGAGTTTTCATAGAATCCTTTAGAAGATTATCTGTGCATGTCTCCTACCAACAATTTAGAGTATTGGATATAATATTTTTATTGGAGTTTAATATTTACGAATTTTTTGTACACTTCTCTACGAAACATCTTATCTAATGTTAGATATTTTTCAACTTTACATGAAAATAGACATGATGGTGTCAATATTTTGGTTTCCTTAAAATGTTCCCCATAAAATAACACTATTTTACTATTGTGGTGGTGTAAGTATCCTGGTTTGTTTCTGTTGCACCTATCTAACTTTATTTTTCTCTAGGGTTTTACAAAGTTGCTACTAGCAGAAATTGACATTAGCGGCTTTGTTACAATGACTAGTGACCACCTTTATACATATTTATGTTTCTATTTTAATCAAATTTTGAAACTAACCTATTTTTATCAGCTTTTAACCACCTTCTAATCCATACCTGATTTGTCTAGTCCTTTTTGTCTCCGTTTTGCTTTGTTTTTATCTGAGCAGGTCTTTTAGAAAGTTGCTAATTTGTAGGATCGAGATAAACGGTTTTGTTAGTGTGATCAATGGCTTTATCTTGAGATGAGTGGTTTTTTTCTCCTAATATCAGATACAGCCTTTTATATTTTAGAATAGTCGCTACTTTATTTACAAAAGAAACAGCTTTATCCTATGGATAAGTGGCTTTGTCACCGATACCAGCAACGTTTTACCGTCAGGTATAATATTTACAAAGTCATTACTGTCTGTTTCGTAATTAATGACTTTGTTTAGTAGACTATCGACTCTGTCGATTGAATTAATGGCTTTGTCAAACTAACCCCTCTCTAATTTTGTATTATTCTACGCAAAAGTGACTTTGTACAACAAAGAAGTGGCTTTGTTCATATATAATACTTTGTGCTTCATCTAACATTGTTTTCATATTTACCTCAAAGAAGCCAATCTCAAACTAATAACTTTCTTGTTTGGAGGCCGTTTGTCAAGACTTGTCATTTTGAAAGAACTTTTGATATATTTATTTTCTGAATTTAAATTTGGATTAATCAATTAACATGCTTGCTTGTGTGTTTAAAATTTAAATTTAACATATTTTCTTGACTATCTGTTTGTCACTCAGAGCTAGGATTGTGTGTGCTCTTCCCTTGCACCTATAGGATGACTCATGAGGGTAAAAAACAATTGATAAACATACCTTTTTTATTTTCTAAGAAAAATGTAACATGGATTTTATCTTTACATACTTATCATAGTGACAAAGGGATTGTGACATGGATTTCATCACCATATACAATATCACACTCTATGTTTCAGTGATTTATAAATATCAAAAGCAATTATCATTAACATATGTGGAAATCCCTATACAAGATTCCCTAAAGTGAGGAGGTAAAAATCCAACATAAAGGCATCAAGAAATATCTTACATTGACTCGAGCCCAATGTACTGCAAGGTGTTTAGGGGACTCCATTAGAGATCATGTTTAACCTAGATCAAGACACCTTGGCCACAATAGGCATCCAAGGTAGTGTAAAAAAACTCACCAAAGATCACTTATAAGACACAAATAGTGAGAGATGGTTGGGTGACACCAATATAAGCACCTCTCATCGCGAGCTTTTCAGCGAGCTGGGTGTTGAGTTTCACACTTGTGTTAGTCATTAATTATATATTTATGAATTGTTTCTGTGTTGTGTGAGACCAATATTGTCTTCAAACCTTAAATACCTACACACAAATTGTTACCTCATCATAAATTGATCCTAATACTAACATAATAACTTTTTCAATCTTCATCATCTTTTCCTACCTTGTCAAAAATTAATCACTCATTATCATATCCAACCTTTCCCTATCATCTTGATATTATCTAAGATTACCCAAACCATCATACCAACTCATCTTAGTCATATTATACATCTTGTCTTCACCATATCTAAAATTATCTAATCCAACCTGGTCACCCATCATCTTGTCCAAAATTTTCCTTTATCAAATCTCTCATCCTTCACCATATCTAATGTCTTGCTTCAAATCATCACCTAGATTTTCATCTAAGCCTACATAAACATAAATTCATTTCCCTCTTAGTGGAACCTACCCAAGACTTAGTCATCCCTATTGACATATTACAAACCCATGTACATCCCAGTCACCGTTGCCCATTATCCATAACACATTTCTACATCTAGTCTACCTTAACCAAACTTTTCTAAGCCATCACCTTGAGTTAGTCCTTGTCAAAATTTTCCTTGATTTGGGACACCCTCCCTTAGTTGACATTTTGTCTAAAACTATGATTTTAATGGTTTAACATTAAAACTCATCATTGCCTTATCATTCTGCCAGCATGAATCTAGTACCCATCATTATCCTATCATTATGTTAGTTTTTACCTAACAACCATCCTCATTTTAATAACTTGTAATTTTGATCATTTTAATCTATCACCTATCATTATCCCAACCCAATCATACTAGATCAAATATTACATGTCTTTACTCAAAGACATACCCCATCTAAGTAATAGCTATATGTAATCAATTAAGATCTACAACATATCTTACTTAGTAAATTGGACTTCGAAGAAGGTAAACAACCAACATCTATTAAGTTATTTTCTATATTGGGTACATGACCAAACTAGATCGTATAAACCTAACCAAGAGATCTATTATTATACAACAATAAATGAGAGGGTTCCAAATCCTCTAGTCAAATAACACTATGCAATAACCCTAGCCAAGTCTTATAGTAATTAAAATAAAATTTATCTAGTACTCACCAAATCTTGTGGCACAAAGAGGGATGGTTTAACACAAAAAAATAATCAAGGGATAATGGTAGGCAAATGAGGGCTTATATCACCTAAGATGGAAGATGGAAAGAAAAGATGACCCTATAGCTATAGTATGTTTGAGTATAGAGGTAATCTAAGCAAGGAATTATACATTCACTACTTTGTGTAGTATTTAACTATCAGATGAAATAATAAAAGTTAGAGATACTTAAATGTTTGGATAAACCTTTCAAGTCTCAATATCTCTCTTGGCCAATGGTGCTTGGAAAAAGGTTTATGCGGCTTTGTAAGGATCACACTATAGAAATCAGATCTAGGATAAAATAATCCTACTTTATAGATCCAATACTTTCCACAAGATAAGCTATCTTCCCTCAAAGGAAAACCATAAGAAATGGTTCCTTCAATGTAGATGCAGCATAATTATGAGTCGTAATAATGAGAAAATGAATATTTTTCTTATTACATCAAAATTGAAATGGTATTTATAGAGATTTATTGATCCTAACCCTTCCATAATTTTAGCCTATAAGGTTAGCCAACATGACCCAGTTTTAATAAAAAGATACCATTAGGCCTTGAACTAGGCTAGCCAGGCTGACATAGTTTTATAACATATGATTTAACTTTCATAATAGGGTTGACTAGACTGAATGAGAATGAAAAGCAATGTTTGCTTAGTAAGGGATATTCAGAATGAGAATTACTTATAAAAATGGATAAACGGAGTTTGTTTCCTTAGGGAGTTGGATAAATAGGATTTGTAGTGTGTTTAGGTATGATATAATTAACCAAAAATATTAAAAATCACCAATGGTATAGTCACCCCTTTCCCAGTTCACCCTTTAAGGCATGCACTAAGAAAGATTGAAACTCAATAGGTTCGTGTAAGATATAAAACATCAGTAAACGATAAAGTTTTAAAATATTATGTGTATACATATGCCTCACTTGAATCTCATCACATGTCATGAAAGTGTAACATGGTATAGTGCTTCCAGAAAGAACATATTAACACATATAATTGAATTAAAAATTTGTAGTGGAAAGTATAAAATAAATGAAAGTAAATAATTTGTTATTACTTACCCTTTTGTTGTGGAATAAGAGTTGTGTGAGAAGCAGATGGAAGAGGTCTCTAATGCATGGAATAATAGATGAACTTGAAAAATAAGATAAAATTCAAAACTTTTGTAAAAATATGTGGTTAACACTGAAAATCTCTACTTTTTAGGATTATAGAACTTATTTCAGTTTGTCAAAAGAGTTTATAGAAGTAATGTTATAAGAAAAATATGGAATCTTTCGGTAAATAACTACAATGTTAAAAAATAAAAATATAAATATAAAAGGGTAATTTAATATTTATTTATACATATGATAATTTTATAAACTAAATCTCTATGTGACCAAAATTAGTGATGAGAGAGATGATGGCATGTATGCAAGGAGGAGGATGAGCTAGATGACATATCATAGTTATTATTGGGATCATCCAATTAAAAGGTGTATTTAATACTAGTTTTTAGCATTTTTGTATTAAAATGAAATAGGTTTTGAAAAATAGATGCTGGGTAAAATCCGTGCAATGTAATTCTCCCCAAAAATTTAGTACTATAGTAAAAATTACCGTGAAAAATGGATAGAATTTAAAAGGTTAAATATTAGGTCTAAGGAATTAATGATGAGGTAGTTAAAAATCATAACAAAAAAAAGAATGGGGTTGGCCTAGATGAATTACTTGAATTAGGAAGGTTTGGTTAGGTGGTCAATAGTGTATCAGTTGGCTAACCTAGTTATAAATTAGAGCGGCTGACACGTTGAAGGCGGGCAACCTAATTGAAATGAGCAAGGGTGGCCAACCACATTGGTTTTTTAGATGGCCAACTACATACCATCTAGCTAAATATGTTAATTCAAGTGGATTACTATGTAGTGTTGGGATGACTTAGTATAAAATAGGAGTGGCTGATGTAGTACAATACATGGATGACTTAGTTAGAAATGATGTAAGCAGGTTGATGAAGGAATTAAGTTTATTAATTACTTATATTTTTTGTTTCTAAAATATGTGTGATTATTATTTTGGATAAAGAGCTTATACATGATTTTTTATTCAATATTTTATAGAGGTGATGGAGACTCTAGAGATTAGTAGATGTAGTTTGGCTACCTGACCTATTTGATTGACTACTTGTGAGAAATCAAGTTCAGTTAGCTACATTGGGTTTTGGAAATATTATGGAGATAAAAAATATTTTTCTTAGTGTGGAGTTAGTTTCCATGTTCTTAAGAATGTGAGAGTGACAAACTAACACTTTTAGGTGGGTGGTGGATGGGGATTCCATTGAGGTGGGCATCACCTTGGAGGATGTCCGTGTGTTGATGGGACTTCTCATCATAGGCTTGTCTATGGTGTGTGATAGACCATAAAAAAATTCAAAGAGATGAGCCCTAGCCTTATAGATGACTTTCTATGAGAGATATACTTAGCTGGCCTTGTGAGTGTGCCTGTTTAATATATGTGTCAGTCATTTTGGATGTATAGAAGGCAAATATTAGAATTGTGACAACTCATGTGATTTATCACAAGTTAGATTGGAAAGTCCCATCATATATTTTTGTATTGTGTTGGTCCATGTTGGATTCGGGCATGATGTATGACTTGGGATCTAAAATTTAGGTGTATTTAGTGCATGATTTTTATAGTATTCTATTACAAGGGAAGATGACAATGGGCCATGTTATAATATTGAGTAGTTGGATTTATTAGATATTTTTTATGTATCATCCTATAGGATTGTCGCATGTGGTATATGTTTCTTTATGATGCATGAAGTGATGTAAATAAGATCATATGTTACATTTTATACCACATGCCCTAACATTGTCTTGATCACATGGGGAGAGATTATTGGGCATCCATATTAGGGCATAGTGGATACTTAGCCCTCTTATCTAAGTTGGTCCATTCAAGCATAGGTTCATACGATGATTACAATGAATTATCCTTGGTGGGTAGATCCACATGTAGTATCTCACTTACTGTGATAATTTTTTTCCACACTTGAAAGCTCCTATAGTATTGTCAACATTCTATGCATGACATGTGAGTGATCATCATGGTACAGGAGGTATGGGAGTACAAGTAGATGTTCTTATCATACAATTGCACCAATTGAGACCTGTGAGATAATGACATCAGACATAGTGAGGGGATTTAGTAGTAGCTAGAGGAGGAGATTTAATTATTGTTCCAAAACATTAGCTATTACAAAAACCACCATGTTTATCAAGACAAAGGTAGGCTCTAGTGAAACTACATACACAACCATAACCATAGCCACAAGTACCACCAAAAAGACCACCACATGGAGATTTATTAGCCTAACTTGCATTTAATTTCTCAATTATGAGGTAGATTCTTAGTGGACCACATCATGCTCATTTCATTTATCCCAACCATTATAGAGGTTTCACACCATTATGGATACATGTTTCATAGGAGGTACTTCATGGTCTAGAATATGCAGATACCATTGGTAAGTAAGTTATGTTTTGTTGAAATTTTAAGAGTACATAGATAGATAGATATACGTGCTAGATAGATGTATGATTTTGGACATATACATGTGATATTTCATGTAATTTTTGTTTATTTTTTATATATTTCACATTGGAGATGAGTACATGGGTGACTATGGTTGAGAATTATATATTAGATAGTGTGATACCTTAGCATGATACTACATGGATGATTGATCATGTGGTTCCTTCAATGCCTACTTATGTTGGTTGGTTTTTATTTTTTTGTGAGGCATATTGAGAGCTACAAATATTATCTAATGTACCATAGGTAGCATTATCATAAGGGGAAAATTATGGGGAGTTGTGAGTATGGTAGTCACTAGTTGATGAGAGAGATCAACATTTTGAGACATATAGATAGCTGGCATAAGTGCAAGGCTAGGTTTCCCATATATAAGGTCTTTTGGATGGACTATGTTCAAGGACATAGTCACTTTAGTGGACTATTTGTAGAGGGCATTAACATGGTTTAATGAATAGTGTAACCTATCCACCACTAGAAAGGAAGGGTGGACCACATCTATAGATTTGGTTTGTACTGTGACTATATCATTTTATATTGTGTCATAAATTTTGATCTGTGTCCATGTGTGTGTGTGTGTGTGTGTGTGTGTGTGTGTGTGTGTGTGTGTGTGTGTGTGTGTGTGTGTGTGTGTGTGTGTGTTGAATCATGAATGTTATGGATGGGTTTATTTTATTTCTATCTTATGTTGATCTTTATATATGCCATGGGAAAATTTATGATGTGTTTATTTTCTTTCTAGCTTATGTTGTTAGTCTACCATGAAGATTGGGTACTTGTGTGAGAAAGTAAGTGGCACTATATACAATAATTAGACCTCTTATCTTAGTCTAATAACCTACCACAACCCAATGGATGTTAGCTCTATCATGAGGCCATCTATGGAGTTTGAGATTCAACTAGAATCTAAGATATGCCAAATAAGAATCATGTATTTTGGTGTGATTTTGACTTTTGAATATTTTTTCCACCTTTTGATCATTGTTTATGTTTTGGATTTCAAATATTATGTATTTTTCTACTCCTCCGTATAGATTTATAGGAACCAAACATGAGTGATATTGTTCATGAACACAAAGAATCTTATATTTTGATTACAAGAGATAAGTACTTAAATATGATGTCAACTTCAAGATGGTTATTAATTGCCCACAAATAAGAGTGTAATCTTAAGACTAACTATGTGTGTGCTTAAGATGAAGGAGATATATGGTAGAAATGTGGATCATGAGAGATCTATGTAATAAATGGTATAGTGATGAATATTATTTGTAGATGACCATAAGAAAAATAGGATAGTGTAAGGTGTGGTTTACAAGCCATGTCACATGAATAACTATAGCATACAACAAGCCATGTAACATATGCATCCATGTAAGGAAAATTCATCCCAAAATAGGGTGAAAATAAGTGTTAATGACAAAATTAACTTAGAAAAGAATTAATTTTTTTTAAATTAAAGCAGTTATGAAGATGTGAAATAGAAATATCATAATAATAATAATAATAATAATAATAATAATAATAATAATAATAATAATAATAATAATAATAATAATAATAATAATAATAATAATAATAATAATAATAATAATAATGAATTATAAATATAGTAGTGAAATATCAATTCCATATCATATGAAAATGTGAATAATAATGTGATGAAACACAATAACGTGTTCATAAATACTAGTATATTTCATGACATACATTATTGATGACATCATATACATAAAGTTGTAACTATAGTCTAAATTTCATCTAATTATCATCTATCTTCATATAGATTCGTGCGAAGACTTCTTGACACACTGTCTCTATGGAGAAAGTAGATAGTCTAGATTAATAATAATGCACATATGGCATCTCTTGTGGAGGGTACTCAATGCGAGGAATTAGTGATAAATGTGAATGGAATAATCTAATCTATGAAAGTATATAGGATGTGAAGAAGGCTAAACCTTTGTCCACAAATGACCTAAAGTATATTAATGAGAAGGTGATGCCATAGGTGATATATTTTTAAAAAATAAAAAACTGGTAAAAGTAGAGTAGAAATTTAAAATACTAAGTAGTTTTATACTAAAATTGAGTTAACAAACTGAGATAATTGACAAAATTAAAGTATTAATTAGGTTAGAATGAACCTAATAAATATAAATAAGTTGACTAGGTTGATTTATTTGGTTAACTAAGAGTGATGAAGATATAGTTGACTAGGTCATTCAAGATTGATTTAGTCCTAAAGAGGAAAAAATATGAGAAACACATAGGTTAAACAAGGTTGACCATGTCGATTTAGTCTATATAAAGTTAAAAATTGAAAATAGTAAAATAAGACTAAGTCAACCAACATGATCTAGTTGGATAAAAATTAAAAAATAGAGATTGCATGAATGAACTAGTTCGATCAACTTGACTTAGATTGTTGTAAATGAAAACTTAAAATATAAGAAAATTAACTAAGTCAACTAGCATGACCTAGTTGATTGTAGATGAAAACCCTACAAATAGAGGAAAAAATTGGGTCTAACAACATGACTTAGTTGACTATAGATACTAGATCTATAAAAAAGATACAAAAAAAAAACTTGGTTAACCAGCATGACCGAGTTGATTATAGATCCTATATATGTAAACATAGGTTAAAAATAGGTCAGCCAGCATGACCTAGTTTACTATAAATGAAAAAATAAAAATGCAAAGGTTAGACCCACACCAGGTTTACTAGAATATATGCAAAATATTAATATAAATATGCAACCTATCCTACTTATTAAATCCAAGCACATATAAGGTAATAAATTAACATCTATTTCACCACTTTGTATATTGGGGGCATGACCAAATTAGATCTAGTAACCTACTCAAATTATATCTTATCACACAACACTACAGGAGAGGGTTCCAAAGTCTCTAGTCAAATAACACTATAATAACCCTAGCTAGGTATTATTATACATTAAATAAAAATAATCTAGTGCTCACCAAATCTTGTGGCATAAAGGGGGATGGTTTAACATAAATAAACAATAAAGGAACATGGTAGGCAAATGAGGGCCTAGATCATCTAATGTGGATGATAGAAAAAAAATAAGACCCTATATTTATACTAAGTATAAGTATAGAGTTAATCTAAGCAAAGAGTTATACATTCAAAACCTATTACTTTTTTTAATATTTATCTATCAAATTAAATAGCAAAAGTTAGAGATACTTACCTTATAATGAACTTGTCAAGACTAAATCTCTATCTTGTCCAATGTTGCTTTGTAAGAAGTTATTTTGTATTTGTAAAGATCACACTCGAAATTATATATAGGCTAAAGACTCCTACTCTTCATCCAATACATCATACAAGATAAGCTATCTTCCATCTAAGGAAAACCCTAAGCAATGACTCCTTCAAATGTAGATATAGCAGAATTATGAGTTGTAATAATGTGGAAATTAAAGTTCATTTTTTAATTTAAATTTAAATGGTATTTATATAAATGGATAGGTCCTAACCCTTCTAAAATTTCAATCAATCAAGTCAGTTAACATGGCCCAATTTTAATAAAATTTATTGTTAGGCATGGAACTAGGTCATTCAAGATGAATTAGTTTTGTAACATGCACTTTAACATTCATTAGAGGGTCAACTAGGTTGAATTATTATGAAAAAGGGTATTTTCTTAGTTAGGGTCTATTAGAAGGGATAATTGCTTAGGGAAATAAATAAATGGGTTTTTTTTCTTGGGGATTTAGATAAGTGGGATTTAGAATAGGTTTAGATAATGATATTGGGTTTAGGTATGATAAATTTAACTAACAATATTATGAATCACTAATGGTCTACCCATCCATTTCCTAGTTCACCCTTAAGGCATGCACTAAAAGAGATTGAAACTTGATAGGTTCATGTAAGAGAGAAAGCATTAGTAAATGATAAAGTTTATAAATATTGTTTGTATACATTAGCCATCTTTTATATCAATATAAAAATTAAAGGCAATCCTAAGCTATTATTTATCTATTTGAAACATCAATCCACATAACATCCCTAGACCTAGAAATTCCATCCATAATCCTAAACAAGTCATAAACCCACCTTAATTGCAATACAAATATATAATCCACCTAAAATCCCCTAGGCTTAACATCCCTTTTTCATCCTTAATGTATTTAGTCCAACACTCAAGTCAAAATACTAAACCAAGTCCAATCCCATTATTACCCCATCAAATAACATCACCTATAGTCTAGATTTTTCCATATCAACACTCTTCAACCAATTATTCCTACTTATGTTAAGTCTATAATTATCCCTAATCACTAACCACATCTAATCTTATTGATTCTATAATATACTTACCTTGGTCCACATTGGAAACATCGCATTTTCAAATGAAATATTCATCATCATAAGCTTAATTTCATGTAAAGTTATTAAAGTTTGAATCATACACCCATAAAATACTATCATTTACTTAGTTCAATCTAATCATCTAAGACATCTAATCCCAACTTGAGTTCATCAATTAATCACATGATCTAGTCTAAATCAATTAAATTAAACCCCATTGAAGGTTCTTTTTGATATAGTCATGTCTTTTTGACTAGTCAAACCTAGCCCCTCATCCTAGTCAAATCCTATAACTTATCTTAGCTCATCATGGAAACATCAATCAAGTCCAATCATTAAAAGTTTATCCACTTCACGTCCTAATCAAATGCATCCACTTGACATGTATCACATATTTTCAAATGTCTCATAATCACAAAGTCAAACTTAGAATAAAACTAAAAGCAAACTTTCATCAAATAGTCTAAGATCGAAATTTGATCCAACCACCCCACAATAAAATCATCTTTCTTTTCTCTCGTCTTAATCCATGGCCTCAAAAATATATTTACATGTTACCTTAATCAAAAAATACATCTTTTCTATCAAGGAGGCACTCCTTTTATGGCTCCTAGAAAGTGGCACTCAGCTTCATGTAAACTTTGACCCCAAAAAACCCAGATTATATCAAATGCAAGAGTCTCCCATACTTCCTAATCAACATCAGTATACTCCTATCCTCTATTCCATCTAGTCATAGTTAAAACTTTCATATAATAATTATATCCAATCATGGATCCAATATAACACCAACAAAGGATATTCTATCCTAAAAACCTTCATTAAAAATAGTCCATCTCCTAAGATGCATCAAATACCTCAAACCCACTATATCATGGAACTACTATACCTAGATGAATTATTTGATTTACATTCAAAATCTTTCATGTCCATTATTTTTTTTGAATAGAGGTAATATGCTCCTATCCATATATCTTTGGAATCCATATTTAATTGACAAGCTGTCACAAACATGATTAAATACCCCCACATAAGGATTTTGGATCTGAATAAACCTAATCTCTCATGGTATAGACAACACCAATACTATAGATACCATAGAACCCATGGGAATTCTATTAATAGATTTCATAATTACAAAAAAATCCAAGACCTCATTGATCGTAGCTTCATCAAAATTGAAAATGAATTAGTTGGATCCTTGTCCAAGCATGAACAAAAACTGATATGCCAATATTGATTTCTTGATCATGATGAATCCATTACACTTCTAAACCAAGGACAAGACAACAAACCTATATTTACCAATCCCATATTCGATAACAAACTCATCATTTACAAACTATCCACCTTCCATTAATTGCATTGGATCCCTCATTTACAAAAGTTAGTTCATCCCAAAGCATTCATCACCAAAATAAAAGTGAATATGATACATGTGGACAACACTATCCAACAATCCCTCCTTATTTACATTATCAAAATATCATCTAATAAAATAATCACATCATCATCATCATCTAAATAAATGTCAAGGCCAATGATATATCCAACATTGACATCATATGCATAAGGATAAAAATACATCATCAACATATGAATACATATCATATTCTACATAAGATTCATCATCCCTTATATATGTCCAAGATCATGATACCACCAACCTTTTTAACATTGTATCTATTTATAACCAACAACAAAGCATGTCTCTAGATCTATGTTAGGATGATAATTTTATAACAATAACTATGGGACTTCAAGATGAGATATCAACTGGTGATTATTAGATGATATTTGAACCATATTTGGATGTGTGTCCTATGATGACCCTTATTATCCATTTTAAAAATATTGAGGATGATTTATCTAACATTGAATTGAATCCTATTATTACCCTATACAAGGATAACATTTTTCACATTCTATTCATCTACCTCATTGATCCATTTCCTTCACATTCATCCATCACCGATACCTTCACTCCCATTAACAGTCACTTCATCACACTCCTTAATAGGTAAAAATAGGATCATGCATTATAAGACTATTTTCATAGAAATAAATGATGTGCCAAATCTATTATGATTCATAATCAAACAATCAAGCATAATACTCAAGTCAAATTTTATCTAATAATATGTCAAAGTCAAAATAACTCAAATACTCATCTAAATAAAAAAACATCATCCCATAGTGAAAATGTATTCAAGGTGCTAGGGGACCATCAAATTCAAAAATATAATAAAAAAAATACAATGTCAAATTACTCTGGTGAAACCTTATTTAAGGTATTGAAGGAAATTCAAAGTTATATTTAGAAAAATCAAAAGTTTAATTCCTCTAGTTAGACCTTCCTTAAGACACCATGGGGAAGTAAAAATCCAATCAAATCATCAATCCTGAAGGAATCTAAAATTAATATAAATACGACTAAAATATTCCAAATACTCAAATAAATAAACAAAAAAATTCAAAAGTCTTGGATTTATTAATAGTTCTTTTCATATGGCACAAATGAAGAACAATGCAAAAAGAATCTCCAAAGGCATGTGTGACTACTAGTCCCAACATACAATCATCCATCACACCTTGATATGAAAAACCATAGCCTAATATACACATTTCCCTAGGCAACATCATCTATAAAAGGGGCTATGAAGATACCTACCTAAGATGTCTGGAGGAATCAAAATCAAGAGTGAAGAAAGGTCACAAAGATTCTCAAAATGAGCTTTTCTTACAAATAAACATCATCAACATCATTTGGATCTCACATTTCCAATATGCAGAGATGGCATCAAAATTCCCAATTCTTTTACATTATTTTATATAGTCTCATTCCAAAATGAAATTTAAAATAACAAAATAATTAAATATCATGCATCTAATGGTGAAAACTAGTTTTTTGGTGCATTGGGAAAGTACCATGACAAAAATTGGTTTCCAACGTCATGTGTAAATAATAATTTGTTCTCAGGTACATTAACAATTGATGGAAAACATTCATGTAAACCTTATATCATATCCTAAAGTACATTTTCAACCCCATTTGTGTCACATTCAGAATCTTCTAACCATCCATATCTATCATATCCATCCTCCCACCATCCCTATTTATCCTAATAATTTTTTCCCCTCCTATTTTCCATCATATTATATCCATACTTTCATCTTGTCCTAACCTTAGTAATGGACTAGAAGATGTCTTGACATATTTTCTTGAAACATCTTGGCATATTCTCTAAGCGACATTATGACAATATGGCATTTGGTTCCATCACAATGTGGTCTTTCGGTATCCATACTCGATTTCTCATTATCCCTCCTCCCCTTTTAGCATTACCCAAATAATTTCATTTTTCCATCCAAAATCATTCCCCATCTTGGTTGTTAAGCTTGGTTTACCCTTTTATAGTAATCCCTTGCTTGTACATACATGATAAAAAATCCCTAAAAAACAAAATAGCCCAAACAAAAATTATAATAAAAATTATGATAGTTTAAAAAGATCCCAGTCATCTTTTCTGATGTCATAAGCATATCATATCCTTATCCAAGTTCAATATCATATAGATCCTAATATGAATTCATAACATGACCATCACTATGTCATTAACATCCCATTTGAACATCATCAAACTTATTCCAACTCATTTCCTATCATGTATCATAATCGTATAAGCTTGCTTAATGGTCAAATCATAGTCACCCCTTTTGGATACTTAAAAACTTGCTATTAGATCACATTAACAACCCTGTCATTGTTAACCCATCTAAAATAGAGAAAATCCTATGTAATGTCTTATTTGATCTAGTCTTGTAAAAATCAACCTTGATTAGGATGTAGCATGACCTAATCAAACATAGTAAAATGACATATTTGGTAGTATAAAACCTATTACTCATAAAATAATGAGTTTTAAGAATCACTATCCAATTCAACAAGTCAAATTGAGGGTTACATTACCCTACCCTATCTCGACATCAACTAGCTCTCATACTTAAGTTAATTTTTAATGGACCTAAACATTATCAAGGTAAACAAATCAATAGGCACAATAATTTTGAATAAATACTTTATATTTATCATATTTAATGGATCATATAATTACATGTAAATGTATAAATAAACCTCAACTTAGAATTACAGTTGACAAGCAAAATTCTAAACTCTAAAAATTAAAAAAAACTTGACCTGTTATTTTGAATAGTTGTTTTTTTAGTAAATTTTTCATGCAAGTGTGTGTAGTTATAAAAATATTATAAACACTAAAATGAACCTATCAAACTAATTTAAAATTAAGTTCACATCCAGTTATAAAATTTATAATTTCTAAAAATAGAAAAATATCAAAAAAATACTAAAATGCATTTTTTAACCTATAGATGGTCATGTATGGTCTAAACAAATATAAAAAACATACATTACCATATATTTAAGGTTATTTTTTCATCAATATTTTTTATATGAACATTTTGGCCGAAGGAGAGCTCAAATAGAGATACGTATCAAATGTTATGGTCTCCAAAAGTTTGGACTCATTTTTTGTATCATTTTCCTCTGGTTGAAACAACTCAACTCTTATGAGTTGCTCTGATTGTAATGTTACCATATATTCTTGTTGATCTTATTCAGTTCCCATTATGAAATCCAATTATTGTCTTCTTATTGTAATCATTTTCACTATGCCAAATACCTAGAGCTTCTTTGCCTTGTATTTAATGTTATCTTATTGAGAACCTGCACTATCTTTTCTTTCTTATTCTTTTGTACCTATTATTTCAAATATAATTATTCATATTTTTCACCTTCACCATCTTGTCTATGGAATCATATAAATCTTAAACATTAAATACCAGAGATATATCAAATTTATGTGGTCAACTCACCTCATAAGCATTGTGATTGACCTTCTTCAGAATTTTGCATGATCCAATTTTCTTGTACTTCAACTTGTTGTATGTGACTTTTGAAAATGTCTATTTCCTCATGTAAACCATCACTAAATCTCCTTCTTCAAATATTTTTGACCTTATTCTAACATATGCTACTGCTTTATAATTTTCATTACTTTCTTGTGACTTTATTCTTACATCTTGCAACTATTGTATATGCTTTGCAAATGATTTAATATCATCACCAACTCATTCTATAATTGGTAACTATACCAAATATAAAACATTCATAGGATTTCTTCCATAAACAATCTAAAATTTTGATTTTCCTATTGATCTATTCACTGAACTATTATATGAAAACTCAACCTATGGTAAAGCCAAGTCCCATCATTTAGGCTTCTCTCTGACTATGCATCTGAACAAATTTCCCAATCTCATGTTTACAACTTCCATCTATCCATCTATTTGTGTGTAGTATGGACCACTTAATTGTAGCATAGTTTCCATATTATTCGATAAATTCATCCAAAAATGACTTATGATTTTGTTATCCATAGCTAATGTAATGGTTTTTGTAACACCATATAATCTCACAATATCTCTAAAAAATACCTATGCAACTCTAGTGGCATCATTGGTTTTCTTATGTGCAACAAAATTAACCACCTTGGAAAACATGTCTACTCAAACAAAAATTGACTCATTACCTCTCTATGTGTTTGGTAATCCTAAGATAAAATCCATACTCAAATCTATCCATACTCCTTTGTAATGGCTTGTACAACCCTATATTCTATGCATGTCCTTTATCCACCAGACATATCCTATACCTTGAAACATATCTTATCACATATCTCCTCATCTTTAGCCAAAAATACTTCTCCACAAAATCTATTGTATTCATCTTATGAAAATGTCCATCCAAACCACCACTGTGTAACTCTTTTATAATATTCTCTTAGATACCCAACTAGAATACATAATTATTTCCATTTGAAGAGATAACAATATGGTATAATATATTCATCATGAGTAGTACCTATCTCACTTGTTAATGCATTTCTATATTGTTTAATTACCTTTTTAAAATATAGATCAATTGCATATAATTCCTTAACAACTTCAAATATAACTACTTCACTCACCATAGTTGTTAACAACCCCCACTCACCTGCTCAAAGCATGAGCTACCTGATTTTACTTTCTTAATTTATGTTTCAAAACAAAATTATATCCATGTAATAAATACACCATCTTTTCATGCCTACTATTTTACTTCTTTTTAGTGTTCACATACTTTAACGCCTCATGATTAGTAAATATGATAAACTCTTTAGGCACTAGGTAATACCTCCAATGTATTAATGCTTGTACAAAGGCATAAAGTTCAACATCATACATACAATAATTTGTTCTTACCTCATTTATTTGGTCACTAAAATATGCCATTGGCTTTCCTTCTTGACTAAACACAACACCAATTATCACAAATGAAGCATCATAATCAACATCAAACACTTTTCTAAAATTTCGTAATTCTAAAATAGGCTTTTCTATAATATTCTTAGTCAACAACTCAAAGCTTTCTATTGATACTCTTGTCCATGAAAATTATTTTCCTCTCATACAATTTGTTATTGGTGTCATAAGACTAATAAAATTCTTAATGAATTTTCTATAAAAAGTTTCTAAACCGTGGAAACTTCTTGCATCTATGATTTTCTTTGGAATAGGCCACTCAACAATTGCCTTTATGTTTTCTTCATCCATTCTTACACCAATAGTTGAAACTATAAAATCCCAATAATATGAAACTATTCTACATAAACTTGCACTTCTTCAAATCTACATAGAGCTTCTCCTTTCTTAGCAATTCTAATACCATTATTAGATGTTGTAAGTTCTCTTATTTAGTCTTACTAAATATCAAAATATCATTAAAATAAAACACCACAAACTAATAAACGTATTTTCATAGCACTACATTAGTCACCCTCCTAAATGTGTTGGGTGCATTAGATAATCTAAATGGAATCACCATCCACTCATATAAGCCATCACTAGTCTTTAATGTGGTTTTTCACTCATTACCTTCATGAATTCGAATATAATAGTAACCATTCCTTCGATCAATCTTGGTAAAATATTTTTCTCCTACAAGATCATTCATTATATCATTTAAATGAGGTATGGGAAATATGTACTTGATTATAATTTTATTGATTTATCCACTATCCACTCACATCCTCCACCCTCCATCTTTCTTAGGAGTTATCAATGTTTGTGTTTCACGTGGACTCATGCTCTTCCTTAGTATAACCTTCCTCATAAATATATTAACCTATTTATTCAATTTTATATGTTTTATTGTACACATCCTATAATCTACTTGAATTAGTAGAAATGATCCTATAATAAAATTAGTATAATGTTAAATATCTCTCATTAGTGGTAAATCATTTGTTAACTCATCAAGTATAACATTTGCATATTATTTAAACATTATTATTTATTTTTCTAGTATTTTAATCACTTATGTGTCTTATTTCATAGCTACTAATTCATAGTAACAACCTATCATGTTCATGTCTTTGATAAATTCATTTCTAGATAGCATGCTTTCAGCCTTCCCTTGATATTTAAGAGGTAGAAAAACTACATTCATACCACCTTTCCATAATGTATATGTTTTCTTTGCTCCATCATGAATTACTTTTCTATCAAACTACCATGGCCTTCCTAATAACACATGGCATGTATCCATGGGTAAAACATCACACCATATTTCATTTCAATAGAAAATTTGATTAAGAACCTTTTATCTACTATAACTTCATTTCTTTTCTTAAACCATGAAATCCTATAAGGATTGTGATGATTTTCACACTGTAAACCTAGTTTCTCATTCACATATTTAGAAACCATATTTTCACAACTATGACCATTTATAATTAATTTTCATATCTTACCTCCTCAAGTACACCTTGTTTAAAAAATATTTATTAATAGCTTGTATCACTACCTTTTTTATGGTGCACATGTTCTTTCCTTGGAGAAATCATTGTTCTCATCATGATATTTTATCTAATATCTACTACTAAAACTTTAGTATTTTTCTCTTCTATCTTAGCCTCAATTAAATCACTCTTGGGTAATCTTCTTTCCTCCTTCCTTAATATTAGTAGTGCGTAAACTCAAATACTCTATGTCTATCTTCCCCACATCTATAAAAAAAAAGATATGTGTTAATTTAGAAGCCATCCTATACCACCACCATAGCCTCATCCTCTCTTAAATCATCTTCCTCTTTGTTGGTATTGAAACCCTTATCTTTTATCTTCTTGCATTTATACACTACGTGATGATTTTACTCTAATGATATTAAACCCACCTCTATTTGAATTGAATCCACCTCATCCCCTAATTGGAGGTGTATACATATAACATGTAAAATTTGATGACTTATGCATGGCTAATAGTACCTAACCTATAGGTCCTCTCTCTTGCTCACACAGGCCTTCTCATCTAGGTTTTCACACATTCCCAGTCATCTATAGCTTCCTATAGTTATATTTTTGAGACCTTGGTAGCCTTCTCAGACCCAGATCCATCCCCCCAGGTCTCATCCTTCTAGGACATTAGAACCAAAGTTGGACACTAGTGCCAAAACCTAGGGTGTGTTATTTTTTATGCTATTGTCCAAATCCACTTTAACCTCAAATGGTTATATTTTCTTGAATCCTTATCTCTTTCCATATTAGCCTAATACAATATCATCTAACCCATGAGCATTAGTTTCCTTATAAAAGGCCATTCATTTTCCATTTATAAATATTAACACTTATTTAGAAGAAAGAAGCAAGCATACAAGAAATTACACTTAAGCATCTTCCCTATTTTATGCATATAGCCTTCCAAGACTATTCCAAGCTCAATAAAGAATTCAAACCAGTTCCTAGTCATCCAAAGTATATCCAATTTTTCATCTATTTACATAAATCACATTAAATTTGTGCCAAGGACTTCAATGGGAGAACTACATTAGCTTGATCCCTCTTCAGAGTATTGGTATGTAGGAAGTGTGCCCACACATAAGGTGTTAAGTATGTCCAACATAAATTTTACACACTAACCCCCCTCTCTTTTCCCAAGTTTGCATTTAAGGTCAAGCACCAGGAGCTCCTAAGAGGATCAAATATTGAAACAAGCACACAATGAGCTATGTGAGGTCCCAAACCGTGAAATTTTAGTGGCAAGGTAACATAGACATTCTAAACAGAACCTAGAAAGCTCTTACCCTCAGGACACTAGCACTAGAGAAGGACTATAGTACCAGATAATAAGGTGTCCACTTTATGATGCTACCATCCAGGTCAAAAATGAATTTTACAGGCCTATTCTATCATATTTCCCAATCCTTCTCCTCCAGTATTAGAATTTTTCGTAGTCTAGATCAGCAAAAAATAAGCTAAGTTGAATATTCTCTTTCTTATTGCTATATTTATAAAAAGGTAAAATACTATATATTTTCACAAATCATTAGGTTAATCAAAGCTTATTTATTTAATGATTTAATATACTTAGACCTTTTATTTAATTATTAATTAAACTAATTAATTTCCTAAAAGGAGAAAACATTTGGTGAACCTGACTTACTTTGAATTTTGTATAAAAACACTAGAAACCCTAGGGATAATTATTTCTAATTTTTTGTAATTTTTTTATAATTTTTATTGAATTTTAAAATCATAAAACAAAAAATTAATTGAAATATTTTCAATAAATTCACTCAAACCCTAGTTTACACATACAAGGTCTTTTCTGCATAAAACTAGTTTCAAACCAATAAGAAAATATATTGCTAATTTTATGAATATTTTCATATTTTTCCTCAATCTTTAATAATTTAAACTACAATTTTTCTAATTTTTTTTTAATTACTATACTAACTTTGAAAACATTCATTCAAATCCCTAGTTGAATGTATTAGCTCCTAATCTACTCTTTGAGGTATCACCTTACATCTGTAACTAAATTACAAACATGATGCTTAGTTATTTACAAATTTTTATTATATTTCTTGAAAATAATAGGGAAACCATAATAGTCCCTATCATGCACATGAATGATGAAGTTTATCATATGTTAGTACAGAGTTTCATCCACTGTGTTTCATGTCTATTGCTCATAATAAAGGATGGTATTACAAAATTTATTGCAAAACTTGCACAAGATTTCAAAATTTCTTTTTTATATTCTCTATCTCTTAGATGGAAAATTTTTCAAGCTTATCATGATACACACATTCAAAATGTTATAATTCATGTCAAAGATATGTATTCACTTTTGCCAAAAACCATCTTCTCTAAACTTTACTCTCTACTTTATCCACAGGAACTTGTTCAAACATCTTTTACAAAATACATTCAAAATGTTATATTGCATACCAAAAGATTATATGTCACTATGCAAAAATTAATATTTTATATCTTCTGCTCACGAAGGAATGTTATTCATAAACATAATTTTGCAAAAATTATAGCTAAAAATTTATGCATCTTACGTCATATTCATGATTTTTGCCAACATGTATATAGCTCATTGGGAAATTTTAAGAATCTTCCTCTCACCAATAGACATAAAAAATCACTAGTGGTTGTATTTATCCCTTCCCCCTTCCAACTTGTTACATCTATCTCTTATTACACTTTTACTACCATCATAATGCCTATAGTAAATCATGTGGTCCACACTATCACCCAAGCTTATGAAGATAGGAAGGTTTATTACACCCATGGTTATAGCTTTATCACTTAGGTTAGCACCCCTTCAGACATATTTTTTGTACTTGAGATCCTTAAAAAACTAAATATTTACAAGGATGTGCTATATGCATCTCTTCAAAATACTAGACTACCGATTTTCGCTGAACCAACTTATGTTCCAACCATCCTTAACACAATGCAATTGACTAAAGAGCATATATATTTTGAAAATGAAGATTTACTCCTGCAACACATAATTCAACAATAACTACCTTTGTATATTCAATTAAGAATTAATGATGTGGGGGTCAAAAGAGTGTTAGTCGATAATAGTTCTAGACTTAACATTTGCAACATATCCTTTCTAAAATGGCTTAACATACAAACTCAAGATCTTGACCATTCTAATATGAACATTACAGGTTTAGACAACCTTCAACAAAAATTAATGGGTTGAATAACCCTTAATCTTACATTAGGGCATAAGACACTACCAAATACCTACCAAGTCATGCCAAATGACCTTAATTATAATTTATTACTTGGTTGGCATTAGATTCATGATATGCATGCCATTCCTTTTACACTCCATGCATGTATAAATTTTAGTCATAGAGGTTACATATACACATGCCCAGTCGATAACGAGCCTTCTAAATACTACCAAGTGGTTGAATCTCCACAAAATTATATTTCACACTTAATCTAGGTGGTATACCTGCACAACCCATCACTCATAATACACCCTCAAACAATTTAGAAATTCAAACAATTCCAAATTATATTGAAATAACAAACTAAGTCACCAATTCACTTCACCTTTTGCACTTAGATATCTTGGTAAGATGGGTTATCAAGGTAAAGGAATTGGAAAAAATGAACAAGGGATAATCATCCCTATTGAGGCTTATACATAACACAACATGCAATGGCTAGGATATCAATTCAACCTTAATCATGATAAATCATCTTCCAACCTTTCAAAACACATAAAATTTTGTCCACCCATTGCATGTATAGACAATGTAGTTAATCATGTTTCCACATTATCATTATTCTACCCTAATATTATTGATGATATAACTTCACTTGATATGTTTACATTAGATGAATTTTCTAACGATGAATCCCTCTTACAATTTATTGGAGCCTACGAGGACCTCCTATGTTATGAAAAAAATATATTTCCAATCCACACAAGTGCCCATGCATACTTTGGTGATAATATAGATTTCTACCCTCATATACCAATTAATGTAGATGATGTTATTCTTATGACCCCATATATGATCGATCATTCCACATTACTCAATGAATAAATAATTAATTTTAATTTTAGAGCTGATAATGATCCCCACATAGTCTTATTAGTAGCTACCCTCAGAAAGGAAGAGGATGAACATATTCATCAAACTTTAACAAATTTCTTGGAACTCTTTAATTAGTCATATTTATATATACCAAGAATTGATACATCTATTGCAATCCATCGAATCCCTTTATACCGTGATACTAAACCAATTAAACAAAAAAATCACAAAATGCATCCTAAGGTATATTTCTTAGTTAAATATAAAATCCAACACCTGTTAGATGTGGGTTTCATTCATCCCATAGGACATCCTAAATGGATATCTAATATAGTTCCAATAGTCAAACCTAATGACCAAATCCAAAGTTGTTTCAATTCTTGCAATTTAAACAAATAATGCCCCAATGATGAAATCCCTTTACCAAACATCAACATGGTAGTAGATTCCACTACCTAATATAAAATGCTATCATTTATGGATGGTTTTACCAATTATAACTAAATCAAAATTGCTAAAGAAGATCAAGAAAAAACACCTTTTGCCACCCCATTGGGTACATTTTGTTACATTATCATGTCTTTTAGATTTAAAAATATAGGATCTACATATCAATGTACCATGACACACATTTTTCATGACTTGATCCACCATACTATCAAAGATTACATTGATGACATACTAGCTAAATCCAAACAATGACATCTTTCTATTGATCAACACAAGATTTTTACATGACTCAGACAATATAACATTTGATTAAATCTAAAGAAATGTGTGTTCAGAGTCACTTCAAGAAAACTCCTAGGCTTCGTTATATCTTAGCATGGCATAGAAGTTGATCTTAAGAAATTTAAAGCAATTATGGACATGCCACCTCCTACAAAATTAAAACAACTCTGATCCCTCCGAGGTGAGATCCAAGCAATCTTCCATTTCATAACTCAACTTACTAATAAAACTCAGTCATTTACATAATTATTAAAGAAAGATACAAAATTTATTTTGGACAAATCCTATCAAGACAACTTCGATACAATAAAAAAATATCTCCTTAATCCATCCATTTACTACCACCTATCCCAAAAAAGCCTTTTCTACTTTATATCTCAGCAACAGACCATGCACTAGGATCACTCTTAGCTCAACACAATAATCATAATACCAGATGAGCAATTTATTACATTAGTTGTACATTGGTTGATTATGAAAAAAATTACTCTCTAATATAAGAACTATCTCAATTTAGTCTTTACCACACAGAAAATTTGACATTACATGGTTGATAATGAGACTCAATTTATCACAAAATTAGACCCCTTGAAGTTATTACTCAATAAACCACATCTTTTTGATCACATCACAAAATGGATTATGTTATTAATAGAATTTAACCTAAAAATAGTCTTCCAAAAATTAGTAGAAGGCCAAATCATAGAAGACCATTTGGCAGTAGCACCACTGTTAGACACCAACCCATTAAGTGACACATTCAATGATGACTACACCACCTATTCCACTCATTAAAATACCTAGACCATGTTCTTTGATAGTTCTTGATGCACATCTGGGTAAGGGGTGGACATTGTCTTTATTGATCCTTTTAGCTATATAATTCCTATAGCATATTGATTAAGTTTCTCATATACCAATAACGTAGTAGAGTAAAAAGCACTTATATTAGGACTATTCACTACACAATCCCTCTACGTCAAATCTATTCATGTTTTCAGTGATTCCCAAATTATAGTCAATCAAGTCAATGATTTTTATCAAATAAAATAAGAAAACCTTATCCCATACCACAACATGGTATAGTTTCTATCATCATAATTTGATTATTTTTCTATTGAAAGCATTCTTCAAAAAGACAATAGACATGCAGATTTAATGGCTAGTGTTGTACCTCTAATTCCCATTGACATCAATGATGAACAAGTAATTTTTACAATAAAAAGGCTAAAGTCACTATCAATATCAAATACAAATCTAATTTCTCTTTCCATCTTAACTACTACATAAAGCTCTATAATCCCTAAATGGTTCTCTAACATTTATAACTTCCTCAACAAATCTATTATGCCAGACCCTTTATCTCAAAATGAAAAGCATAAGCTATACAAGAAAGAACTCCATTATGTAATCATTGGCATAAACCTTTTCAAATGATCCTTTTTACAAACACTTACTATAATTCTTAGCTTTGGTAGAAGCCAAAGTTTCACTAGATCAAATAAATGATATTGAGTGTGGAGGCCATTTTGGTGGAAAATCCATGTCTTACAAACTCCTTAGACAAGGATATTACAGGCCTACCATGGAAGATGAATGTTTAAAATATGCAAATCTATGTTACAAGTGTCAATGACACAATAACTTGCAACATGCATCATCATAATAATTACAACCTATCATGTCTCCATGGCCATTCATGCTATGGGGATTTAATCTTATCAAAAAAATTAACCTTGAATCTATCGATGGACATAAATTCATCATCACCACAATGGAATACTTTACCAAATGGGTGGAATTAGTTCCACTTCAATCTACCACAGGTAAAGACATTTACAGTTTTATCATGACTCATATTATTTCACCCTTTGGCCTACCTGTAGCTATCATTTATGACAATGGAACGTCATTCAAGAACAAAATTGTCAAGAATTTTTTTGGTAAATATAAAATTAAGCACACATTCTCCACCCTATACTACCCACAAGGGAATGATCAAGTAGAAGCTACTAAAAAAATAATTAACAATAGTCTAAGCAAAATAGTAACCAAATTTGGTAATGATTAGCATAATCAACTAGTTTTTACACTCTAGGCCTCTCGTACAAGTATATGTACACCCACAAGGGCTACTCTTTATTCACTTATTTATGACATAGAATAATTTCTACCATTAGAATTATAAATTCCATCCTTTCATGTCTTCCTTAAAGGTATTCTCAATAATGACCAATATCGAGAAAAACATCTACACCAACTTGAATAGTTAGACCATACACACATTAAAGATACATAACACCTCAGAATATACCAACAACATATATAATGATCCTACAATAAGTAAATTCATATCAAATAATTTTAACTTAATGACCTTGTTCTCAAACAAAACCTTCATAATATCAATGCCAAAGAAGAAACCAAAGGAAAATTCAAATGAAATTGGCCAGGTCCTTATATCATTACTAAAAATCTCAACCCTAAAGTGTACCATCTAGCCTCACTTGAAGGAAATAAAATCAAGAACCCAATGAACATCATGAATATATGTATATTCCATGTATAGTATGTTATTTCCACACACTGCTTGTACATAGTTCTTTCTCAGCTTGATTGTACATAATTCTCCCAGCTTACTTGTACATAGTTCAAATATTTCCAAATACAAAAACATTCAAATATATTAAAAAACACTAAAAATATCTCAATTTTTTACATCCTCCATGTTTTACATTACTACTATCATGCTAGGACTTACATTTGCTATTTCATGCTATTATATGTCAATTTTCTACATTTCCATGCTTCACTTGATCTCTTTGGAGTGTGTGTAGTGATGTCTAGATGCATGATTGATTCATTCTATCCATAGAGGGGGAATTATTACTTCTATATCTCAATACATATAATGATATATACACCCATTGGGGGCATCTTCTACATGAGTACACCATCTAGGTTATGACATTCTTATGCTATATACTCCGAGTTATCATGTTGATGTACATCACTTTATAGCTTACTTAGATCTCTATATCAGTATTTCATTGGTATCTAAAACTTGTTTATATTTTATTATATACCTAGTCTTGTACTATACATGTTTTGCATACTTTAAAATTTTCTTTGATTAGTTAGATGTGTTTATATTTCTTCTCAGTTTTTTACACACTTTCTCTACTTACTTAGCATAGCTTATGTGACTGAATTTCCAATTCTAGCTTATCTCTTGCTTGTGCCTTAGGAAATTTGATAATTTCCTTTACTTCTATTCATGTGTGTGCCTTATTAAATTTACCAATGTCCTCTTTTTTACTCTTTCATGTGTTTTTGGCCCTTGTGCAACAATGTTTGTTTGACTTGTATGTGTATGTGGCAATTGAACATACCTTTAATGATTGTCTTCCATTTTGAGTGATATGTGGCCATGTCACTTATTTTCTTGGTCCCTTGTCCATCCTTATGTTTTTCTTGCTTCTTGATTAAAATGCTTTTTTTTTTTCTTGTTTCAATCTTCAGATGAAATGCAATTATCCATATCATGCATTTACCTTGCTTTCTTAGATGCCATAATGGACATCATGCTCCATCCCTCTAAATAATAACTAACATCTAAGTTTTTAAAAATATTTTATTTTCATGCAAATGCTTATACATTTTTATATCTATATATAAATATCCTTGTTGATCTAACAATCTAGCAAATACAAACATTACTATATCTAGAAAACATATTGTCAAAATATCAATGTTATATCTATACAAATTAACACACTTGTAGGATTTTTTTTCTTCTAAGGGTAGTCATTACAAGTTCATCATTCCTTACCTTATAAGGGGGGCATCAAAAATGGTTTTTTCATAAAGACGAAAATTCCTAATAGTCAAAATAACAACATTCATAACAATCATCAGATAATCTAGAGGTCAAATTGGATAAATTAGAATAGAAAAATAGTCACAGTTTCATATCAATAGTTAAATTTCACATAGGATAGTAGCACAAAAAATGGATAGTATCACTAAAAATGGATAATAGAACCAAAAATAGGGGTGTACACATTTTGTTGCTTCTATTTAGGTAGCAAAATTCTTAGGGTTTCTAGAAATAGGTAGAAACAATTAATTCAGGGATAGTTTTTACACTTCTAGATCAGTCAAATTTACTAGTTTCAAATACAATTTTCTCAGATATAGGGGGTTATCATGCATGGTATGATGGTTCTCAATTATAATTTATATTAGGCAATTGGCATAACTTTTATATCAAAATCCATATTCTAGACATCAGTAATTGGGGGAAATGTGCATGGCACATTGATCTTCTTTTTCATTTTCAAGTTTAGTTTATTCCAGGCATTCTTAGTAGTTGCATGCCTTACTCCATTTTTAGGTGGTTGGAATCACATTAAATTTAAACTTTATTATAATTTTATATTTTTGAGTACTTGAGTTCCTAAGTTGGATTTCATATGAGCCTAGTACATCAGTTTTGAAGTGGCTTTCATAACAGCCTAACCTCCATCTTTTGAAATGGCCAAGAGTGGCCTAGTTTCTAATATATAGTCAGGCTATCCATGACACATTGTAAAATAATAGTACATTCATGGGATTAAAGATCCATCTCATATGACATCCCTTATATACCAATATTACTTTATGAGCTTTGCATCACGGGGTAATGATGGATCTTAGTTCTAGCTAACCTTTGTATTCTTGGGCCACCTATTTAGAGGGATTGTACACACATTCCAAACACATATTATCACATGTAGGATCATCCATCTAAATTAGTGGGTGAAAATGGAGCTAAAGGGCTAGCCTTTGTATTCTTGAGCCACTTTTTAAGGAATTGAGCACTCAACTATATTCATGATATAAATTTTGATACAATATCACTTAGAAGATCCAACATTACTTACCTTACTCAACATCAAAATAGATTTACACTTCACATTATGCTTTCTCTACACACATCTATCATCACACAAGCTTCATGATCTTCTCCCTTAATAGGCAAGTTCAGGTATACTTTTATTTTTCCTTTATCCTAGTATTTCACTTTATTGCATCACTAGAATAAATTGGGGGCAAATTTAGTCATCTAAAATGTGAAATTGGATGACTTAGGCATGGTTAATAGTACCTAACCTATAGGTCATCTCTCTTACTCACACAACCCTTCTCATTTATGTTTTTCACTAATTCCCAGTCATCTATATCTTCTTATACTTAGCTTTTTGAGACCCAGGTAGCCTTTACAGACCCATATCCATCCCCCCAGGTCTCATCCTTCTAGGACATTGGAACCAAAGTTGGACACTAGTGCTAAAACCTAGGGTGTCTTATTTTTGATGCTATTGTCCAAATTCACTTTAGCCTCAAATGATCAAATTTTATTGAATCCTTATCTTTTCCCATGTCAGCCTAATACAAGCTCATCTAACCCATGAACATAAATTTCCCTATAAAAGGCCATTCATTGTCCATTTAGAAGGGTTAACACTCATTCATAGGAAAGAAGCAAGCATATAAGCAATTACACTTAATCACTCTTCCCTATTCTCTACATACAACCTTCTAATACTATTCCAAGCTCATTCAAGCATTCAAACCAGTCCCTAGTCATCTAAAGTACATCTAGTTTCACATCTAGTTACATATATCACATAGTATTTACACCAAGCACTTAAATAGGAGAACTAAATTAGCTTAATACCTCATTAGAGTATTGGTATGTAGGAAACATGCCCACACACGAGGTGTGTAGTGCATCTAGTGTATCTTTTACACACTAACCCCCCCCCCCCCCCTCTTTTTTCCCAAATTTGCATTCAAGTTAAGGTACTGGGAGATCCTAAGAGGATTGAAGGTTGAAATAGGTAAAAAAACAATATCCATGAGGTCTTATCCCATAAATATTCAGTGAGAGGGTAACACATACATTCTAAAAAAAACCAAGAAAGCTCTTACCCTTAAGACAATAGCACTGAAGAACTATATTGATAGATAGTAGGGTGTCTACTTTATGGCACTACCATCCATCTTAGAAGTGAAGTTTACAAGCTTGTGTTAGCCTATTTCCCCATCCTGATCCTATAGTATTAGACTTCATCTCAATTTAGAACAATTGAAAATAAGCTAAGTTAAATATTCTCTTTCCTATTTGTATATTTAGGAAAAGGTAAAATATGATCTATTTCCAAAAATTATTAGGTTAATCAAAGCATATTTATTTATTGATTTACTATACTCAGACCCTTTATTTAATTAGGAATTAAACCAATTAATTTTATAAAAGGATAAATTAAGAGGGGATTGTCTTCTTCTTGTCCCAATAGATGTTATGAAACTCTATTTTATTTTTCTTCTAACTTCAAAGCTAATTGATAAACTTCATCCATGAAAAGTATTATATGCATACTTAGTTCACCTTGAATAGAAAATTTCAAACCATTTACATACCTTACGACCATATATTCATCTTTTTCATCATAATCCACTCATATGGAAAACATTTAATACTCATATGCATACTCTTGTCTACTATGATCATATTTCCTTAAATTTTGGAATCTTATGTATAGGTTTTGTGCAAACTCCATAGGAAGAAATTTCTCCCTCAACTTCTTCTCCATATTTTTCCATGAGTTGATATTCTCTTTATCTTTTCTCTATCCTTCTTTCTGAAAATGAAACCACCAAATCATTTCTTGACCCTTAAATTTATTACATGTAAAATTTACCTTCTTATCTTCTATCAGAGTTATCGATTAAAAAACTTCTCCATGCTATTCATCCAGTCTATTAACTACTCTAGTTTTAAAATTCTTCTATAATATGGAAAGTCAACCTTAATTCCTTCATCCCTTCCCTTGAAATATCTAACAATCCTATCTTCCATTGATGGATGTTGTTCATGTTCTTCCTCCTCTTGTGGAATTTCTTCTTCATGATATGTGTCCACATATGCATAATCTTTTTCTCTCCTTTGTCATTGATTTACAAAAATTTTATTTAATTATTCTACTTTCCTTTTCATCTCTTGAATAGTAATATTCAACTAAGCATTTCATCCTCATCTACTCACCATTTCTTACACCTCCAATATTTGAACTTGCAATGATACCAAATAATGAACCCAAACACTATCAAGGTAAAGAAATCAATAAGCACAATACTTCTAAATTAATACTCTATATTCATCATATTGAATAAATCAAATAATTACATATAGATGCATAAATAAATATCAACCTAGAATTAGAGTTAACATGAAAAATTCAAAACTCTAAAAACAAACAAATTGACCTATTAATTTTAGCAACTACTATTTTTTATTAAAGTTTCACATATAATCATGTGTAACTCTAAAATATCAAAAAATAATATAAACCCTAAAATTAATGTATCATATTAATTTCAACTAATGTTGATGTCCAGTTATAAAATATGTAATTTCTAAAAATAGAAAAACATTGAAAAAATACTAAATTGCATTTTTAGACCCTCAAATGGTCATGTATGGCCTCCAAAAAATATTTAAAACATCCATAACTAAATAGGGTGGGTTATGACTTCATTTCACTTTTCAAGACCATCAATTTTGCATGGAGGAGAGAAAAAATAGATCTATGGATCAAAATTTATGGCCTTCATAATTTTGGACTCATTTTCCACATCAAATTTTCTCAAGCACACCTTGTCCATATCTCATTACCCATTACATTTCAAGTCAAAGATTTGATCAACATAAGATTATTAGTCCTTTATATAACATGCTATCCAATCATGCCTCAAATGTAACCTCATGTTTCATATCGTTGTTATATTTAATCATAACCTAACCACTCATCATGTAAGGTTTTGGTTAGGATAACAGACAAGACATTGATCACATAACAACTATGCATGTAGATACTTATTTGTTATTTGAAGATTTTTAATTTTTTTTTAATTAATTTTATGATTTATATATATGTTCAGTCATCTATGTTCATCTACTTGTCTTTATCTATTTAATTTAGTGTCTTTTGTGAGGAATTTTATGAATATATTAATGTATATATTTTCTTATCAAATTGTCTTTTATAATATTTTTACAATAGAATATGGAAAACATGTCATCTTATTTCCTTATACTAATGGTTCATCATGCCACTTGGTAATTTTACACTTCATTTTTAATCTCTGTGTCTTTTGCATGACTCAAAACATACACTTTGGCTACATTTCATTGTGGTCATATACATATATCAAGGTGCATCCTACCTAGTTATAAATTAAAATATATTGATCTTACATATGGATCAAGACCATGGAAACATAAAATATTAAATCCAAATCCATCAAAAAAATACCAATCACCTATCTAGATCCAACATCTATATATTATAATCAATCATATATCAAATGAACTGATCTAAACATATAAATAAAATATAACATCTAATATAAAATCATTTCTCCAAGACATTCATCTTTTATTAAATATCCCAAATCAAATATCAATCATATTATCAAATCAAACATCTAAGTCCATCCACCAATCAAATATGACATCTAAGTCAAAATAACTATCTCACAGCTAACATATCTAATAATTCCTAATCATCTTATCAAATATAATAAGTACCTTGGGGTATCCCTAAGATATCATCATCGTCATCATCATCATCATCATCATCATCTCATCCATAGCGTCTAACTTATCATTTATAATCTTGCATTCCCTTCTAAGAATAACTATAACAACTTGAGGTCCTTATCAACTATGTCGATAACACTTAGTCATGTGAGGTGTCTAAGGTCAACTCATCCTCAATCATATCAATTGATATGATTATACATCCTCCTCTCTATTTCATATTTCATAATCATTCACATTCATGTTGATTTAGAAAATTATCCATTAATCTTATCTGACCTACTTCATATTATCAAATCCTTCATCATCATAATCCATCATTACTAATTCATTCATACATCAAATACTTTGAGCTATAATATTAATCATCATTCAATCATTTCATAAATTATTAAATCACCACCCACTCACTCATTTCCTTAATCTTTCTATTAATTTCTAAAACTTGTTGATTAAGGCCAAAAAATTAGGACATCCATCCTTTCTTCCATTAATTGTCCATCATTCACAATATATCAAACCATAAATTTAGTACACATCAGTCCTCATCAATTAGTCCAAATCTAAGACCCATAAATCTCACAAAAATGCATCCTTGCCTAGGATACATCTACATATCATGGCTCTCTTTGCATTTCAAAGATTATTATTTCCTTCCTCGATTGGGACATGTCTATATTCATAACTTTATCATCACTTTTGATCCCTCACATATGTCTTTACCATAGGCATCACCAATATCACCCAACATAATCAATATCATAACTCATTGATTGGTAGAATTAAAAAACATATATCATTATCAATCACATCCAATACATATAATTGTATACACACAACATTTTTAAATTTTATCAATTATTGATGCTTTCTCTCTTATAGGAACCTATCAAGTCTCAATCTATTTGAGTGCATTCCTTAAATGGTGTATTAGGAAAGGGGTGGGTAGACTATTGTCACTTTTAAAGATTATCATTCCCTATAATACTATTTGAAACCAACACATACCTATCTTATACATTTCCCTAAGTTTTGATACCTCCCTTACACACTCCTCCAAGCAATTCACCACCTCAAATAGCCCCTACCTAAGCCAAAACCTATTTTTTCATATACTAAACAAATTGGGCTTGGCAAACCCTATTTTTAAAATATAAAAATATTATGGTATTAGTTAGGATTTTATAAATCTAGTCTAGGACCTAAATACTTTATTTATTAATGAATAGGGTCAATTGGGCCAACTCTATTAGCTAAAACTTTAGAAGACTTTAAGGTTAGATCCAATTATATAAACACATCCATTTCACCATTTTAGAGAGAGATATAGAGTTAATCATTCATTTTTAGTTCTTTAATATCTTTTATTCACCATTATAATTAAAAACCTATTTCTTAGAGTTTCCACTTGGAGAGAAGAATCTTATCTTGTGGAAAAGTCTTGGATGCTTAGGATAAGTTATATAGCCTAGATTTGCCTACATTTATTATCCTTACAATATATAACTTCCTTCAAAACACATTAGCCAAAGGAGATATTGAGGATCGAGGGGTTCATATTGAAGGTAAGTATTCTTAACTCTTGATCCTCTTTTTTAAAGTGGATAGATTTGTATTTGTAAGCTTATGGATCTCTCTCTCTCTCTCTCTCTCTCTCTCTCTCTCTCTCTCTCTCTCTCTCTCTCTCTCTCTCTCTCTCTCTCTCTCTCTCTCTCTCTCTCTCTCTCTCTCTCTCTCTCTCTCTCTCTCTCTCCATGCATTAGGATTACTTATTCATTGACATGAGTAGAGTTCATTAAAAGTTTACTTTTATGTTTATTATCCCCATTTTGCTCCACATGTTTTGGTGAGCACTATATTATATTTACATTACTTTATAATTCACCTTCATAAGAAAACATAGGATCTAACTAGGGTTATTGTGTGGTATTGCTTAACTAGAGGATTTAGAACCCTCTCTAGACATATTGTGTGGTAAGAGTCCCCTTAGTTAGGTATAGAGGACACATATTAGTCATGACCTTGATTGTCTAAATTTACCAATAAGTGGAAAGGCTAGTGTGATTTATCTTCTCTAAGCTAGGATTGATTTGTAGATCAACTTCACATTCCCTTATATACATTTCAATGAACCTGATGTGAACCTAACCCTTGTAAGTTATCTTTCATGAATTCATTTATTATAAATCATTATTTATTTCATTTTTACATCAATGGATAGAATCTATTGACTCAATATAACATTTTGTTTGAAATTTTAACTCATTGTCACTCTGATTGAATATGTGTAAGTCATCTTCAACCATAGGTAACTAGATTGATTATATTGATTCAGTTCGATGCTTTACATACAAATTTTTAAAATTAGTAGAATTAATCAAATATATTAATAGGTTAAAAATATTCATCTAGACAACATAGTATAAAATAGAAATTTCAGCACCTTTAAAATTATCATGTTCATTCTCACCATCTTAGTCATTTTTATTCTTTATTTACTATATTTTTCATAGTTTTTAGTTGATAAAACTATAACCCTATAATAAACTAGGTTGACTGAATTGACATAGTTATATATCTTGATTTCCTACCTAGAAGACTCATTCGATTTATTTGACTATGTTATTATAGTTCTTGTCTCAATAGACATCATTGACCCATTCAATTTTTATTCTATACTATTTACATATAGGGTCAGCTAAGCTAAACCTAACTCTTCAAGCAAATAAATTAATTCATATTATTATTAATAAATTCAATTTTCATTTTTTTGAATGATTTCTTAGATTAGCACACTTGGAATAAATAGGAAGTTTTAATTTATCAATTTAGTCACACTATTTTTCTTTTTCACACACTTCTAAACCGTATAACTTCAAAAAACATTAAACAAATTATACCCAATGTCTACCTAATTAGATTTTATCACTAAGGGGGACACTGACTTAATTTTATGGATGAGTATAAATATGTGATTGATGGTATATATTGGAAAATCACCTGACACCCTTATCATTTTGAAATTGTCAAGTGAGGGGGGAGGCCCCAATACCAAGCTAATACCATCACCAATATAGATCCCTTTCAACCTTAACTACCTAAAATAATCCTTAGATTGCCTTTCTAGTTCCTTCTTTATAGCCAACTCTATCACATATATTTATAAAATTATTATAATTTAAAACATTCATGAATTTCCACATAGATTAACATTTCTATTTGTTTTTTATTACTCTCTGATAATAGTATGTTGTATTAAAAAATTTATATAAACCATCATTGGTACAAAGGTTTATGACATGTGCAACAATTCAATTGAATAGATAGATATAACTTTTTGTGTGTTTATTTTGAGTATTCTATAAAATAACACTATCTATAATATTTTCTATGATTAAGATAAGATAATATATATAGGGAGGCTACCCCCAGCCCATATAAAGTTGAGTTCAATAGGCTCTATATATTGGGGATGGGGAAAGGGGGAGAAAATAGATATATAGGGATTTAGGGAGGTCAGTCTAGAGTTGAGTTTAGATTTTAGAATTTAGATATTAAGGGGGGGGAGAAACTCCTCGTGTGTGTGTGTGTGTGTGTGTGTGTGTGTGTGTGTGTGTGTGTGTGTGTGTGTGTGTCTAGATTCACTATGGATTTACATGGGGAGTCTATAGTTCTGTTGGTTTTGTACGGGATATAATGAACAAAATAAACATGATTTTTTTTTGAATTTATTTGTATATAATAATGAGGAATAAATAATGAAATAAACTTTTTATAGGAAACCTCTAATGAGATTAGATGAAAATAAGGTAATATTTACAATCATTGAATTTTGTAAAATACAGCTTCAAGGATTTTATAATTTCATCAATCAAGGCTTAATATAAGAACTCAACAAGTTTTTGAAAATTGAGATCCTGAATCATCTATAGTAATAATTATCAAAACATGTCTCTACTTTCAAAACATACTCGATTTGCTCAACTATGTCTCCTACAATCTTTATTTTCCAATAAAACACATTTTCTTTGTTATTTCAATCTCTTGAAAACTACTTGTTCTATCTACCTTCAACACATAGTTGACTTATATAACTATGTGTATTTAAGACTCCTTCAATTTCACTATCTATAGAACATATTCAACCAATTTAAATGTATCTTTTGTAGCCTATCATATTTATTATCCTACATGATAATATCAGTTGGTTCAATCCTATATCCTACCAGTTTACCTTCATTTTACCATTTTTTTAATTTACCCTTCTTCATCATGAATTTCTTGCTTGAAGATAATACAAAATTGAATTAAAAACATGATGACTTTTACCAACCCTAATATGTTCCCTAAAACACATCTTGTGGCACCCATTATGGATCAAAGCAATGTCCATGTTTCCACCCATACTACTAACTATGAGAATCCTCCCCATTTCTTATTTGACACTTGACCCCTTATTTTCTTTAGAATATGATCATGATCTTGAATACATGACATATGTGCTTTCTTTCATCAATGAAAACCCTCAACATAAAGGAAAAGATTCTATAACCATATATAATCTCATGATGGGACCTTATATAGGAAAACCCCATTCACCTTCCCCTACCTTTTCCCAAGGATTTGGGGGAATACCTTTCTTTGCATCCTAGTATTTCTCCTTTATAATGTTTCCTCCCCATAAAATGACATCATATTCTATGTCCTCTTCAACCTCCATACCAAGTATTTCTACCTATATTTTAGGTTCAACTTCTAGTGGGGCTCTTCAAAACACTCATATCCTTAACCATGCTAACAATGCTTCCTTTTCTACAAATTCTTATTTTTATACCCATGTTTCTCATGCCACTAGTGTGGCACAAGCTACTACCTCATCTCACACTCATAGTGCATCTCAAGCTCCCAAAACCTCACATAATACTAATTCATCACATGTGTTCCACTAGCTAATATTTTACTCAAACTAATCAACTTATCTTAAGAACACTTAACCAAATCCATACATATCAAACCAACAATTTAAATCAAATGATGCAAAATCAAATCACCTCATACTTGTCCAAAACCAACCTCACCAAGTTCTATGTTGAGCTCAAAATCTTAATACCCCCCACCCCATTAGGGATTCCCATGGTAACCTCATACCACAACCTCCACTTATCAACAAAACCATCATACATTTACAAAATAAACCTTAGCGCCTCAAATTTCTAACATTAGCATAAGAGGTATCACCCCCACCATTACTTATAATGGATTTATTGATCCTACCTTACATCTACAAATATTTTACAACATTTATAAAGATTGGGTTAAGATCAATAATTTCACTTCCACTAAACTATTGGATAAAACACTTTGAAGAGATTATTTAGATTGGTACAATTAATTAAAAACCTGCTCTATCACTAGCCTAGAAGACTTGGTCAACTCAATAGTCCAAGAATTCCAAACTAGTGATCTTCCTAAAAACAACTTAACCCATTTTATAAATTGTAAAAAAAATGAAAGAGAAATGGAACAAGTCTTCATCAAATAATGGAAAATTTTATGTAACAAATATGAGAATAATATGGTAGATAAAAATCTCTTCCACCTATTTAGCAATGCTTTCCACCCTAATTTACAAAATCATGTTAGGACCCTCTCTCCAAAAAAATTATAATAATCTATTGACTAGGACAAATGACAAGACTCCCTCATTCATCAATTTGAACCACCTTAACCTACAATGGGCACTCGCATTATCGTGAAAAATAAAAACCATCATGCAACCAATAATGTTATTATTGATACTTATGACACCATACGCACCATCTAGGCTATTTATTTAAACAACACCATGGATCATGTTCCTCTCCCTAACAATATTTATAGTCCTACTCCCACATTTTATCAATAATTATACTACTGTGCACAAACCATTATCCCTAGTAGAAACTAAAAAATGTCTTCCAAGACCTTTACCATGAGATCCTAAACATCGTCATCCTATGAAATCATGGTATGATTAAAATAAAATTTGTTGGTTTCATGCAAGTTGGGGCCATTCTCATGATACTTGTAGACAATTAAGAAATCTTGTTATATATTTTCTTATTGATCCTAACTTTGACCATGAATCTCTTATCTAAAAACATCAACAACCTTATGAAATAGCACTTAAATCTCATGAAAATAAAAATAAAAATCAATCTTTAAACCAAACTATTTCTCATTTATCTTTCTACAAGGATCGCCTTCCTAACCATAAGGACAACATCAAAAACCCTACTCCTACTACTATCAACATTTAAATTCTTATATAACTTAACACTAATGATCAAAATGAGGTTAATATGACTAATATGAGAAAATTAGTTTCTTATTTTTATTTAAATCCAACACCTACCCATCACACCTCTCAACCATTTCAAATTATTCAAGACACTTCCACATCCCATCTAATGGAATTTGCATAAGAGGAACTAATACCCATACAAGCACCATTCCTAATAACACAAATTGAACATACCTCTCATATCATTGATATAAATTCTATTCTTACCCAACTTCCATACCATAAGATAACTTACCTCAAACTTTAAATAGTATTTATTCTACTCAACCAAAATAAATACCTTGTCCAACCATCACATCACCTAAATTCACTCAACCCACTTTCAACCAACCTAAACTAACCATACCCTATCAACACAGGTATAATTTTACCTCTAACCCTCATTTCTAGGATCTCTTATAATGCTATGAACCTATATATAACAATCCTCTTATGGGTTATGATGAATGTGATCCTATTTTTGAACTTTCCCATCTCCTTCTCAAAAGCCCTCATTAGAGATAATGAAAACTTGTCCCCATAATAAAAACCACTTAATGCAATTATTATTCAAAATAAACATCCCTCTTCTTCCTTCTATAGGTCACCCATGCCAAAAGTCTATTCCTCCTCAACCAATTGTACTTCCTTCTATCTCTACATATACCATTCCCATAAAGACATTCATTCCTCACATTGAGTATCCCACACAATAAATACCACATTAGAATTACTCTTCTTGTGCTATGAATGCAAATTTGAGATTACATATTAGTTCATAGGTAATCCTAAGATGTTTAATTAGTCATATCACTAGTTACTTAGCCTCCTTTAAAATAAATTTTAGAGATCATTCATGTGTATCACTTTTATCACTCATGTTGGTTATTCCAAATATGTATGGAAGAGGAATCAAAAAATCCATAAATAAATTTAAAATCTAAATCATTTAAACAAAATGAAATGATTCAAAAGATAACAAATAATTCAAAAGTCTAATCACACCAAAAGACATGATTTATTACCTTTATCACATCTCCTATTTTGAATTGAATCTAAAACTCAACATCTAGACTCATGATAGAGACAAAGTCTATTAGGGTGAGATAGGCTGGTAGATTGGAATAGGAGAACAAAAAAAACTAAAGTGTTACCTAATTTCCCACATAAGTACCCAATATTCATAGTAGACCAGAGTATCTGTAATATATCATGAGGAATGAGGATCATGTTGTGAGAAGGTAGGTCCATTTTACTTGTTCATATAACCTTCATTAATCAATCTTAGTATCTCACATATTTATCTATATATCTTTACGCTTATTGTGAGTTGGTATCCTCTATATTTTGATGGTCACTAGGTTCTTAGTGTCTTTCCTGCTTACTTAGTATGCCTCACATTTACTAAGGTTTTCTCATACACTTATATGCATGATTTTTTACATTCCTCATTTCATTACAACAATCCTAATATTTCCCCTTGATGAGTATTGTTTTTTTAACTTATCATACCCCCTATGGTTTTCCCTTTATGAGTTGCATTGTAAGACCTTGGATAGGACTAGGCATTCCTCACAAAGCATTCCTTATTTTTCCCTTTATTACCATTCAACTCATTGGTGTTCACCTTATGATTTGCAGTGTAATACCATGGATATGACCATAATCTCCTCACAAATTACCAAATTTAAACATATTTAAATTATTCCCACCTTTATGTACAACTCATTAGTGTTACCTTTGTGAATTGTAGTATAAGACCTTGGATAAAACCAGGCCGTCCTCAATAGATATTCCAATAAAATTTTCATGTCATAACCAAGTCACAATAAAATTACATGTTTCAAATTTGAGATAATTTGTATTACATTATGATTTACACATCATTTACAAACTTCCCATATTGATTTAATATGTTTTATTCTTACTTCATAAACACTTCATTTTATCTTCTTATTTTTTTATTGTGTGTATGTTGCAAACCATTTTATTACATTTATCATACTTTTTTTATTGATTTAGTATGATTAATATGATTTGTACTTACGTTTTATTTTTATTTTCATACTTCCCATCTTGATCTAGTATGATTGATTAACTTTATTATTCATTTATTTTTTATATGATTGATTTTCACATGTTTTCCACTTTATTACAATTTTTTATACTTTATAACTTGATATAATATGACTTATGTAATTTTATTTAATTATTTTACATGGTTTAAAATCATTTGTTACTTTTTACTTTACCATTTTGGTTTCTTATATTTATTTATCTTTTATTTTTAGACATTTCCCCTCATGATATAGTGTGTATTACATTTAATTTGATTATTTAGAATTTTATAAATCATTTTGATTTTTATTATTAACCATGCATGTGTATCACATAATGCTAGAAAAGAAAACATACATCACATATTTATCATAACATATGACATGAATGTAAAATATAGGTTCTAAAAAAGAAATATATCCATCCATACATAGATACAAATTATAGACCAAGAAATGTACATTTCAATATATATAACATGAGTTATATACAATAAAAATACAAAATAAAATAGCTACAACTCTATGGTTGTGCTCCATCATGTCTATCCTATGGCTGAGCCACGCTACACATGGACGTTTATGACTAACCCATATTAATGGTACACTATATTGAGGTAGTTTGGGATATCAAGTTATCCATCTATCCTTATAAATTAGTAACCTAAGAAAGCACACATCTAAGCATTATAGTGGTCTCTATATGTTTGGCTCACTCATGTGCTAATACTTTAAAAGTTTAGGCCTCTCCCTCTCCTACTCTTATAAGTGGCTACAAGCCATCTCTTCCAACTTGTAGCTATCAAGAAACCTCCCCCACCAATATGAACCATCTATCTTAAGATGGGGATGATGTTACCATAAGTCCAAAAACGTGGATGGCTCATAATGTGATAGTACCCCCATCCAAAATATCATGGTGTGCAGACACAATCATGGCTCTCCATCTGATCTCCTCCGCTATAGTACCTAAATATATATATATATATATATATATATATATATATATATATATATATATATACATACTTCAGATCTCATATATATATATATGAGATCTAATGTATATTTGTTTTTTTTTAATAGGTATATATATCAAACCATATATCTATCATTAACAACATAAATGATAATGTAAATAGTGATCTATGTCTAAAACTTAATAAATCAAAACATTTATCACTAGTGCCAGTATCACCAACCATGATCTCCCCATATTTGTGACTATTGATATGGGTTTGGTAAATTTTTAGATCATAAGCCACTATCATTCATGGGTGTATCCACATCTATTAACTCATGTACCTAAGAAGCTAGTCCTACCACATCTAGTAACCTATCTAGTAATGCCTATTTATTGGGCATGGCATGCTAGAGATATGAGAGGGAGAGGAAGAATATGGGTGACTATATAGATACATGATATTAGGCCTTAATAAGTGAGATCATTAATAGGGTAGATGCAATAGCAAGATCTGATGAGGCCTATTGTAGAGGATGTTATGGTTATGGATGTTGAGGGTGAGGATGTAGGAGTGAAGCCATAACAAGGGAAAAAATGGCTCCCTCAAGCTCATAAGAGATGGAGGTACCATCGATGAGAGGGGACATAGTCATGAGTAGTCACACATGGTTATCTTATGATAGTTACGAGATACAACTAGTCAATAAATAGGACACTAAGGATGGGACCATGATGGGCTTAGGTGGCGAATCTTAGTTTTGCACTTCTATGGAGGCATTTGATATAGGAGGTGCTTGATGATGAAGATGATGGGGATATCATGGTTGGTGATATTGGAACTAGTGATAAATGTTTTGATTTATTATGTTTTAGACATAGATCACTAGTTAAATTATCATTTATGTTGTTAATGATAGATAGATGGTTTGATATATATACCTAAAAAACAAAAACAAATATACATTAGATCTCATATATATATATATGAGATCTGATGTATATTTATTTTTTGTTTTTTAGGTATATATATCAAACCATCTATCTATCATTAACAACATAAATGATAATTTAACTAGTGATCTATGTCTAAAACATAATAAATCAAAACATTTATCACTAGTTCCAATATCACCAACCATGATATCCCCATCAGCTTCATCATCAAGCACCTCCTATATCAAATGCCTCCATAGAAGTGCAAAACTAAGATTCGCCACCTAAGCCCATCATGGTCCCATCCTTAGTGTCCTATTTCTTGACCAGTTGTATCTCATAACTATCATAAGATAACCATGTGTGACTACTCATGACTATGTCCCCTCTCATCGATGGTACCTCCATCTGTTATGAGCTTGAGGGAGCCATTTTTTCCCCTGTTATGGCTTCACTCCTACATACTCATCCTCAACATCCATAACCATAACATCCTCTATAGTAGGCCTCAATAGATCTTGCTATTGCATCTACCCTATCAATGATCTCACTTATTGAGGCCTAATAACATGTATCTATATAGTCACCCATATTATTCCTGTCCCTCTCATATCTCTAGCATGCCATGCCCAATAAATAGGCATTACTAAATAGGTTACTAGATGTGGTAGGACTAACTTATTAGGTACATGAGCTAATAGATGTGGATCCACCCATGAAGGATAGTGGCTTATGATCAAAAAATGTACCAGACCCATATCAATAGTCACAAATATGTCCATATGAAATCATTATCAGTCTAATTATGACACAATATTTACACTAATGTCACATTATATAATGTTGGGACATAGGGCACAACACATACTACATGATCCTACCTCTATTCGTACCACATGAGGTAACCTATCATCGATCACATGGGGAAACCTATCCATATGATACATAGGGAATATATCATATATCCACACACTCAACATAATAATGGGGTTCATCATATTCTAAATAATCTATCCAAAAGCACTTAGAGCAAATCTCTCATATATCTAAAATCACTTAGAGGAAATAAAACTAGCTAATCTACTATATAAAAATTTGTAAAGAACTTTTAGGATTCGTGCTTGAGATGGATCCCATTAATTGGGATATGCATATCCTCTCCATTTATCCTTGAGAGATAAAAGGTATTAACATGTTTGTAACTAGTTATGATATAGTGACCACTCTATATGTCATCAAACTTGGTGTGCCTTCCATCTTTCACCTTGTCTTCATCCCATTTGAGCACCATGTTCCCTTATTTAAAACTTATATCAACTATGATTTTATCAAAGGTATTTTATTTATGTTTGATGAAACTATAAATTGGGCATCACTTGATTTATAGTGTCCTCTAGTTCTATTAGCTCTGCTAGCCTAGCTAGCATAGGATCATTTTCAAATAGGCATAGTTGCTGGGTGAGCTCCAATGATGACAACTCAAGGTACATATACATCCTTGCTTCTCTCCCATAAAATATTATGAAAGGGGAGTTACCTATCTCTCTTTTTGGTGTGATCATATCTTCCCATAAGGATATTTTGACCTTGGTGTGCTAAGTCCTTTGACTCTCTTCTAAGGTCTGTTTGATGATACATATTAGGTTCTTGTTGGTGGACTCAAACAAACCATTACCTTGAGGGTAATAATATAAAGATTTTCTCCAATATATTTCATACTTTATGTACCATTCACTAATTATAGTCCCAATGAAGGTCATAACATTATCTAAGATAATGGTGGCTAGAACACCAAATCTAGTGACTACACCTTCATAGAAGTCTAATATTAATATTTCATTTACCTCCTTTAGAACCACTACCTCTATCCATATTTTGAAATATTTTATGGATTTAGGGATACATTTATGTTTAGTGATAGATGGAGGGTTATCATGCCAAGGAATTTTAGGCCCCATTGGGTAAAGGGCTAGTAAACTTTTATCAAGCATAAGGGAAGGGAGGCTAGCCTCTACTTACCTACAAATAAGTTGCACTTCTTTTAATTCCTTACCCACCTATGGGAATATTATAAAAAAAATTGGATAATAATATCCATCTCCCATAATCTTGACATCAGTAGTCTTTGGTGAGTAATAACCTCATGATAATCCATCATGGAACTCTTGAATGACCATGCCAATCTAATCTTACTATATACATCTCAAGAGCATTTCATTTATGTCCTTTTTAAATAACACATAATTAAAAATCACATAAGGGACATATTGAAACCTTAAGTGCTTCCTTTATGATTTTTTGATTCCCTATGGATTCAAATTTTTTTGGAGGAAATCCTTCATGCTTTGCATCCAAATGGGGGAATAATGATTAGGATAGGGAAAGTGAGTTTGTCAGTTTTCATGAAGTGCAAAGACTACCTTGTAGTTAGCACCTAGGTCCATTACCATTTTCTCACAGAGCCCTTTACCCATTACAAGCTTGGTTATTTTTATGTCAATGTCACACTCCATAACATTAGTGATCAAACCATCTCTTTTCTCACTCATGTCCCTACTTAACATGAAATCCTTTATGCCTAGATGTGAGACCTCAACTGATCTTATTGCTAGAGAACATGTTATAAGCTTCTTAATGGATCTTATGACCACAAAGACTTAATTTTCCTTGAAATCATACCTCATCTCATAATCCTTATGTGCTTGTCTAAAAAAGATAATGGGATATTCCATTTGATCATCATCTTATTGTACTAGGATAATTGGAACACCTTCATCTCCTCTAAAAGTATATAGGATGAAGTCCCTATCATAGCATGAATATACAAGCGTAGGATCTTGAAATATGGATATCTTAATTTATTCAAAGTTATTCCTACCTTATTTTGGTCAACTAAAATTGATTTTTTTCTTGAGCATAGAGGTAAGTGGATTAACTAGGGTGGAAAAGTCTAGTATAAACCTTGTTAAAAATTGTATCCTCCTTACAAAGATCCATAGGTTCTTCTTGTGGCATGGAAAGGAAAGTGACAAGATAGTTTACACTCATTTTGGATCAATGGTGAGCCCCTCTTTAGAAATAATATGCCAAAATAATTGGACCTTATGGATAATGAATATGCACTTGTTTGGGTTTAGGAATATATGAAACTCCCTACACCTATCGAAGACCTACATTAAATGGCTCAAATGATAAATCATGCGCTTGGAAAATAAAATGATATCATCAAGGTAAACCAAGATCATATTGTTCATGAGACCCTTAAAGGCCATATCCATATCTTTTTTTAAGTTCTTGCCAATGTTTATGAACCCAAAAGGCATCTTATTATATGCAAATGTTACCCACTTTATAGTGAATGCATTTTTAAACTAACCTGACTCTTGTACAAGTATCTAATTATAGCTTGAATAGCTTTCACAAAGTGAAAACCTCTTATCACCTACTAAAATTGAAGGATCTACCCCATAGGTGGAAGAGGATAGTGATATTTAAGGGATTATCTATATAATTCCCTAAATTCTACACATATCTTAATTTCCCCAATTATGTTTCTAAATGGAACCAAGATAGTTATCGAAGAAGAGTGCTTGATCAAAAATATGATATTGGCCTCTCTAAGTTTGGATATCTCCTTCCTCATTAAGGGATTGAGCTTGGAGTTATAGGCATTTATTTTTGCCAAACTAGTTTACAATTAAGGCTTAACTAAATTATGTGCTAGGGCAAGGCTAGGTTAAAATCTTTGAGGTTATGGTAACTCCATGCAAATATGTCATCATAATTTCCAAAAAGGTGGGTAAACTCTTTCTTTTTAGGCTAAGTACATACCTTTCCAATATTTAAGATGTTACTATTAGAGATGACCACCTTCTAAAAATTATCTTCTTTTCCCATTATGTTCCTCTTCATTCCATTGATTTGATTGTCAATGTTGAAGATGTTCTCTAAGGTGACCAACCCCTTAGGCACCTTGTTCTTTTTTAGCTGAATGGTTTGATATTCATATATGACTAGTTCCTAATGGATAACTCTACCTTATCATGTATTAAATTAATTAATTGATCATAAATATCAAAAACTTTCCAATTTCATGGATTGTCTAAGATTGTTGGTCTTACTACAAGCTTGACAAGGTGTCCCAATTGTTTCATATCCTCTTGAGGAAAATTGTATTGGGAGCCCATCATTTTAATTTTATCAACACCAAAATTCTATGCCCTTGGGTTGGCTTGGATAATGAAAGTGATAAAGTCCTCAATAATATCCTAAATCCTATATTTTTATGATTTTAACAAGTGACTCTTAGATACATTTGGGGATCTAATTTGGTTCATAATTAGCTTAGTATCCCCATACACTTACAATAACTTAATCCCATTCTTTTGTACCAATTGGAGGACTTGTATTAGTGCCTCATATTTCACCACATTATTGGTGTAGCTAAACTATATCATGTATATATGAAATTAATTTTCCTTTTGAGGGGAGATCAATACAATGCCTAATCCAATACCATTCGTGCTCCTAGAGCCATTAAAATATAATTGCCACATTCCTTAAAATTCCTCCTAACCCTACATGAGGTTTGGAAATACATGGTTCTCCTCATGAAAAATAGGAAGTGCTCATCTTCATTTCTTCTATATAATCATATATATCAAACTCATAATGCTCATTAGCCCACTCATCCAATGATTCATCAAGAACATCCTCTAAAAGTGTGGTAGTTTTATGCATGGTTGCACTATCCTCAGTGTTATGAATTATAGAATTAATGTCAATGTGATTATGTGGGTGTGGATATATATCATCCCTATAATAGGATTAGCTTTTATTGTTACCTCAGTCCCATATCTGGTCCTTTGTAGCATGTGTGACCAATCAAATGAAAAACACCCACCCATTTTTATAGTGATGTCCCTTGAGAGACAAATGGTGCAATAATGAGTGAGGTATTTAATAGATATGTCCTATGTGATGGAGAGGATAAGACATGCATGTAGAGTAAGAATCAAATATTTAATTATACATACTATTTTAATAGTTTTTCCATCTAACTATATAACACCTTTTATGATCGTGGCATATTATATGCCTAACATGTCAATAATATTCTTTGGAATTATTGAGATACTTGCACCCAAATCAATAATACAGCTATGGACAAGGTGATAGCCAATGATCATTGAGATATAAAATGGTGGTAGAGTAAATATTTTGCTTTATTTTCCTCCTTTTGGCTGGTATAAACTTGTGAAAATAGCTAAAATGCCCTTTACTAGATTGTGTAAGTGGAAGGCCTTCAATGCTTCTTGCAAAAAATCCATTTCAAAAGGGATGGAAAGAACCTCCCACATAGTTACACTTAGATTCACTTTCTTCATATGATCTACTATGTTAAAATGGAGTTATGCCCCTTTAGGTTGAGACTTTGAGGTGAGATCTTCCTTTGGGATTTGGATGGTTTGAGGCTGACTCCACTTGATTAATTGTATTTTTTTGTGCTTGGATTGTCCTTATGTTTACATTTCCTCTAGTATATTCACTTAGAGTTGGGGAAGTAGAGTTCCAACCAGTTGAAGGAGATGGTTTTGTTTCTATTACCTTCTTTTTGAATCTTATGTGATATTTAATTGGATTACAACTATCGACACTTGGTTATGATTTATGGGAAATAAGTTATTTTCATGATAATAAACCAAAGTGGCTTCAATTTTTCTATGCACCTATACATGTACCCCTTCTCCTTGTGAGGTTGGATCCTTTGCTAGCTTGTGGAGATATGATATGATCTGTACCATTAAGGTTTGGCTCAACATTCCATTTACATAAGTAGCTTGATTATGTGGTTGATTTCAAGGAAATGACCACTCATGGTATTGCACCAAGTTATTTTACATGGGAATGAGAGATTTAGAAGTGATATCAATGTTTTAACTTTATGTATTAGATGGTCTAACATAAATGAGTTGGTGTTGGGGTTGCGTGTTGCCTTAATAGGGTTGCCTAACAAGATGATAAGTTATAATAAATGGTTGGTATGGTCTTGATTATTGGGATTGGTACCTATTTAAATCCATTATCTCATTCTTAAATATCTATCATAATTCCTTGTGATTTAAGTTTTAAGGGTTTATGGATTTTAAGCCCTACATTGTTAAAAGGTCAGAATATAATAAATCAGGGTATAAAATATGAAATAAATATAGACATTTATTTATGAAAGAAATAATATAATATTATAATTATAATAATATAAATTAATGAAATAAATAAGTACTTAATTATAAACTAGCTAAGATAAAGGATCTGAAAGTTATAAACTAGTACATAATTTCGTCTAAATGTTGAAAATAATGTCTAGATGTTAGAAAACCTCTTGGACAATAATGTCATACCTTGGACAATATCATTATGGTGTTAATGTCCACTTTTTGTGCTAATGTTCTCCATGCATAAATGATATGTAATTCTAGGAAAATTTGTGTCTGAGTCTGATAAGCCTTTTCCTATATGGAAAAAACCTACTTCACTTTATGTGACATGTTTTGATTGATTTTATATGTAAACCTTAGACCTCTATGTTTTTAGGGTATTATATAATCACAAGTATCAAAATCATGATGTTAGATAGGTAGGTTAGACATAATAAACACCCTACTATGATGAGAGTTTCTTACATACCAATACATTCAAGAGGGATCAATCCTGATGTAGTTCTCCCCACCTAAGTGCTAGTGCAAGTGCAAGTGAAGCTAATGTGAATTTAAATTTGAGTGTTTTGAGTGAGGATAGAGACTAAAAATATTTGTATTCTAAGATTAGTATGATATTAAATGACTATATGCATAAGTTGGGAATAATGGGGATTAATAACCTTGATTGTGTATATTTTGTCATGAGCTTATTTGTATTTATTTGCATCTGAACTCCATCTAGTGAATAAAGGGCTAAAATTCATGTATATATATTGATCTAGTGATTTTCTAGGGTTTGAAATAGGCTTATGCTAACCTTAGGTATCTTTGGGATTGAAAATATATCTATTGGCACTAAAAATATGGAAAAGAACAATAGCACCCAATTGGGATACTAGCATATCGTGAGTGTCTAAATATGGTGCTAGTGTATAAGTGGTAAAACTTGAGGCACTAGGGGCCTAGATGCCTAAGGGAACATCTGAGATTAATTTTGAGATGTCTATGGATGAGTAAGCCCCACATAAAATATGAATAAGTGTCTAAATAGGTCCTAAGATATGTCTAAGACTAAACTATAGATGAGAGGTTTTAAGTAACACTCTTGACACTCAAGTGAAAATTTAGATGACTACAATCTCCCTCTTTATTCTACAAATTCAGAAAAGTAAAATGACTAGCATAAAGTAAAATAAATGTACCTAGAATTAGCTAAGAAGTTAAGCTCATGAATCTAGATCTAAGTATGTGAGTCAAACTCGATTGTGTGTCCTATAAATGAAACCTACATAGATTAGTAACATCCTCTGTGTATATCTAGTGATCAATCAATCAATAAAATGGATTGAGTTGAATGGCTTAATTAATCCCCAAGTGTGGGTGGATCAAGAACTCAAGTTGGCCTTCAATCCATCATTTACCACCCTTATTTGGTAGATCATGACCTATGAATAATTTGGATTGGACCGATGGCCTGTCCAACCCTTTTATGTATGTGGATCAACAACTAAAGTAGACTATGACTCCATCATTGCCTACTTATGTGTAGTGGATGCATCTATAATTTAATTTCACAATGTAACTAAATTTGTGAGATTTTACTAAAATTTTATATGATGGATTTATGGCCACTTAGGAACTGTAGAATGAAAATTAGTCTAGAGGCCTCTCGAGCACTTGGGTATGTAGCTACCAGGCTACTCGATAATGCTAACCACTGTAGATAGAATAATGCCTCAAATTTGGTACAAAATAGTGTAAATGGTGTCTTGATTAAGAACATAGAGAATGACATGGATTTTTCCATTCCATCTAATCAACTAGTGCAAAAGTGAGGATATAAAAATAACATGTCAAACACATGCCCCAAATATGATATATGAACATACGAATTCTAGATTGAGTTGTAATAATTTGTATTCAAGTATCTAAAACTGAAATAAGTGTTATCATGCTAGGCACGATGCCCTCATTTGAGAAAACTATATGATTTTGTTGAAAACATAGAAAAAACTAGTAATCTATAACTAAATATATGCAAACATTGATTTTAACTATTGTGCCTTTTTAGCAATTCCAAAATTTTCTAATTTTGGGGGAAATGGATAGTAGATTCATACTTGGACATTAGCATTCTAGTTTTAGTGTTGAATTTTGGCACCAATGTCTAATTATGTTTTTTTATGCCAAATTGACTATGATCTTTATTAGATTATTTTCCACTATATTTTCTTGAAAAAAAATATTTGTATTCAAGGCCTTCGTTTTGGAAACTATACATTGAGTGCATTTGGATGGCCAGATTTTTATGACAAACCTCTATCAATGCCCCCTTTTTTGAAATGAGTTTTTCAACCTATGTAAGAACTATCCTTAAAATAAAAATATCTAAATGATATGTGTTAGCCTAGAAATATATTATATCTACATAATAAAATAATATAGTGTGTATAAATAACATAAAAAATGTAAGAGCAATAACTATGCTGAACTAATGGCTCTCCTATGGGGGTTAAAATTGGCTATATCCCTAGGAATAAGGAACTTGAGTATATAAGGAGACTCTAAAATGGTCATCGATGTAGTTAATAAAGCATCAAATGTGGGAAAGGAGCTAAAAGATATCATTAGGGATATCCAATTTCTTTTGTAGAAATTTTCTAGAGTGGATATTTCACATATTTATAGAGAGGGAAATAGTGTTGTTGATGCCTGTGCCAATCTTGGTCAGTAATTTTCAGATTGGTGGGTTTGGCACCAAGTTGCTCATATTCCTTTAAACATTGGGGATATTATTCAAAAGGAGATGACTTGTCAAGGATGAGTCAAACTTATGAGAAGGATATATCTCATAGGTAATCCATTTGGAGGGGGCCATCGTGGATATCAAAACTTGATAACTATTGTACTCTTTTGACAATCATTCATGATTTATTATATCAAGATGTTAAGGCACACAGGTCTCATTATGAAGATTGATGGGAAATGATTTCCAAGCATGGGAGTACCAAATGACATCTCTATATGGTATTTTGAATTATGAGCCATCACATTATCATTATGCATAATCAGGAGTAAGGGTTTGTAACCACTTCAAAGTTGAAGGTTAAAATTAGGAACTCTACGGGTTTGGTCTATAAATCCAAAATGGGAGGAGACCAATTTTGAATAGAACCAGTCTCCTAATATAAGTTCAAAGATAATCCGCTAGTTTGGCATTACTGTAAAGAATGGGAGATTAGCCCATACTTGGAAAGGCTCAATGGATTTGATAAAAACTTATCTGAGCAATTTGAGAGGTCTTGGTTAAATAGGTGAGTCACTGTTGGAAGAATTAGTGTTGAGATATTTGAAAAGGTGATTGCTATGGCTACAAGAATGTCCATGCAAGGGATAAAGCTTCAAAGGAAAACAAAAATTATGGATCTTTTAAGCCATAAAGTGTTCCTGGGAGAAGGTGAAGAATTCATTCCTTACCAAGGAGGATTTGAGCGTGCTAAACTACCTGAGCCATGGGACAGAGTATGATTCATCCTCATGAAGTAAGTCATGCTTAAAGGATGATTTACTAGGTTCTATAATTACCATCTCCCCCTTTTAAATCACTTCAGGTGTAATGCTCTTATTAGTTTTCCTTTTTACTTGCTCTCCTCTCTAGAACATTCTGTCCTTAGGGTGAGAGCAAAAATGTCTAAAAAATTGGATATGAATCCTATTCCTCTACACTAGGGCCTTATTTTCTATTTGTATAATTTTCATCGAGCCCTTGAGCCATCCAAGAATATCAGTATTGATAGTGGGTATATTTCTTCTAATCCTTTGTCTAGTGATGTTATCGATGAGTCATATTTTTCCCATGTTCCTACCAAAACTAAAGAAGTCTCTTTCTCTACCCCAGAAGAGACCCCTATTAACACCCTTAGATCCTTTGTGAGAAAGAAGGGAAAGAAGAGGAAGGTTCATATGGGGGAAGAGAACACTAGGGGGACCACTATTGGGACCCATAAAAATCTTGGTAGGACCACGGGGGGTCAAGGTGGTAAATCTTATAAGTCTTCTATGGTTAATAAGGAGGGCTTCTCCTCTAGAGGTTGAAGGTTAGGGAGTATTGTTGGTAAACCCACTCTTAGGCCAAGCTTATAGACTATTCAGAGAGTGCCTCGCAGGAAGCCACCTAGGAGGAAGAGTTAAAGGAATTGGAAGTCTAGGAAAATTTTGAGGACACTAAAGGGAAGCAGGAGACTAGGGAATTTGAGGCTACTGAGGAGGATAGTGCTGACATTATAGAATCTATTGACAAAAGGGGGAAAATGTATGTCAAGGAAGTTGGCAAGGAAATCAAGAATGAGATTAGTTTGAAATCTAAAATTGATACCTTGAAGGATTATATTCAGAAGCTAGATTAGAAATTCACCAATGGGCTCCAAAATTCTATTCTCTTAAACATGTCTATGCTGAAAGAAGTGGGTAATACAGGGCTTTTTATCAATGTAGAGAATACTAAGAAATTGACTGATCTTCTTAAATAAATGGTTATGTAAAGAGAGACCTCTCTGACTCTCATCTTTCTATTTCTTGTTTATTTTTGGTTGCTATCTCTGTTGGTACTCACTAGTTCCGTCTCTTCTTAGAAGGCATATTTTGTTTGATTGCCTTCTTGTCTTCTTTGCTTTTTAAGGGTTCATCCCCTGGTCTACTCCCTTACTTTATCAAAAACATATAAATGTAAGATAATCTAATCATAAGTTGGTAGTATATAATGTATGTTAGATCTAGAATTCATAAGGCTATCTAGATAGACATTCCAATGTAGGAATGTGTATGGACAACAAATATTGAGTAATAAACTAAGTAACTAGCTATGGGTATGGGGAGTAATGTCCATCAAGGCACCCACGGAGGAAGTGGAGATGAATGAAGTCTCTCATGGCATTTGAAAATTGAGTGTGTAACAAGAAAGAGACAAGTGTCATGGCCATGATGAATACATAAAATCATAGATACAACACATGAGGCACATAAAATGGATCAAGGGGAGATAATACAAGGTACATGGGTATATACCACACATCTGAGAAATAAATACATACAAATACATGTTTAAATGTTTGCATACATTAAAAAATCATGATGGAATAAATCCACATGGAAGGATATGTACAAATGTCTACTTACAAAATCAAGAAGGCAAACACAAAGACATGGGTGCATATTAAAAGTATACATATAATGAAATGAATTGGTGTATATTCATAGAACAATGGTACATTCAAATTCCATCGAATAGATGTAGAAGCATAGAGACACAATCAAGTCTAAACTAATAAAGTTAGAAATGAAAGTATGAATGGACATGTGGTAAAAACCTATATATTAGAAAATATGTACATAAAATGAGTCTAGATTAGTATTAGTTAGGAAAAATTATGTGTAGTATAATATGATCAATAACAATACTAAATCCATGATATAGAGTACAGAAATATGTAACCTAGAAATCAGAACTGTGTATAGGATGCCCCAAAATGGGTGAATGTGTCAAATTAGGAGTTTTTTAGTCTGTGTATGTGTCCCTAGTAGGTAAATAATAAAAAATATGGATTTATGTGATGAATCTAGATCCTATAAGCATCTGCAAACACTCAAAAAGAACAAGTGAAGCATGTATGTATGATAAAATTGACTACACTAACAAATATATCATATGTAATACATATCAAGTATAAGAAATATAAGCATGGAAATGCATATAATCTATAATTCATATTTTTTGAGTAAACATTTGAATGATTTTATATTTTTGACATATTATATTATTTTTCTATTTTACAGATACAAGCTATGAACAAGTAATGTGAAAATGAAACTAGGTACAAAAATCAAGATAACAGAGACTATGTATAAGTAATTATTGTAAATAAATGAGATAATTTACAAATGAAGTGTAATCTCTCTATAGACCTAATAACACATCCATGGGATATGGATAATTAAATGGCATATCTAGTGGGATGTCATCTAATGTTGGATATTGAATCTACCCAAACTCAAATAAATCATCATCAACATCATCATCATCATAACATGTTATCTATATAGGTGTATCTTTATCATTGGAATTAGTCTAGATTTTGTGTATTTGACTAACATGTTGTTATAGTGTGTAAGAAGCCTCCTATGTGGTCTTAGTGTAAACCACATTAGACCTTGGGGTATCTATATAAATATATGATTCTCATATGAGCCATTGTGTAAAATGTGAACTATTTGTCCCTCATGATTGAAATTCAAGCATCTATCTATGTGATTTAATATGCTCTCCATTTCCTATAACCATATATTGCCAAGGGTAACCTATATATGAGTGCATGTGCTCATGACAAAGAGTAATGTGTTTGACACCTTTGTATCATAAGAAACTAGTAGTGTGATATGTCCTAAGGAATATTGATAGTGTATAACATGTTATAGATTATTTTCCTAATGTCTTATGTGTTGTAATAATGCTAATGTACAAGTGTTTGGATCTGAATCCCCATTTATAGTAACATGAGGTATGTATTGGTCTTGGATGAAAACTTGGATAGTCAAGGGATCATTCCATGAATATCTATGTTAGTGAAGATATTATCATGGATCCTATATTGGTGGATGTGGAGGATGTGTAAAATGAATAGTTCCATGAGCCTTAAACATATTCAAATTATATTTTAATGTTGATCATGTATTCTTATCATGTCTTATAAGCCATTAAAAATGAAAAAAGGGTCTAACATCTTATTGTGATAATCTTCTACAAGATCTGTGATGAATTGTGGGTAATTGCATCAATCCCCTATCAAGTAATATCTATAGAATTTCATTGGTTTGTCCTATGAACTTCTTGCCTGAATCCATAGAAATTGGCCAATATCCATAGATGTAACCATATATACTGAGTGTGTGGAGGAATTTGTCTTTAATTGTAATTAAGTGGTTTTGCCTATAGTTGTAAGACTATCAACTTGTGGTACTTCAAGTGTGGGAAAAGGCATCAATGTCTTAGAATTATCTTTGTACTATTTGTGAGCTATGAATTTGACTCAAGAGAGGATGGTTAGTATCGTGTTAGTTTCAAATTGAAAAAAAAAATGAAAGAAACACACTAACTAGCATAACATCTCTAGGCATAGACACTATGGAGAGCTTGATTAACAAACATGAATAAAACACACAACTAAAATGCAAAAGAAACATTCCTTTCCCTTCCTTGGATGCTCCAAAATGCTTGTTATAGTGGCTTTCTTGGCTTATGCTCATGAAGTATTCATCAAAAGAGTCTTGGCTATCTCCTTTTCTCCTTAGCACCTTGTGGCTTTAGGTTGGTTTAGCTTGTCTTAGATTCAATTTGGAATGGTAACACTAATTGCAATGGCTTTTGAAATTATTTGTGCATTATAAATTTGCACCAAAAAATCTTAGAAATGATGTTCATGGCCTCTCTATTTATAGATTTTTGTGAATGGCTTGAATCAACCTAAACCATCTATCTTAAAATTAAGATGTGTGGCTAAAGATTAATCCAATTATGTAATTAAAATTCATAAATAGGATCATCATTATTTGGGATAGATGGGAAATTAAGAGGTATGGATGGCATTACTGAGTCATGGGAGGCAAAAATCTTGATATATGTGGCATTTATGGCTTAGGGATGTCTTCCCAAGAAACGAGGTCACCTAATGATGTAGATATTCAATATTCATTTCCAAAAATAAGCATTTAACTAGTTTCCATTGAATTATTAATTAGGCTCTAATTTGGTTTAATTATCTCTCAAGCATGATTAAGCACTTTCTACATAAATTACTCAAATTGATCAGAATGCCTTATTTTTGGTCCAAAATTTGATTGGATTAGAATTGGAAGTCAATGTTAGATACATTGGATCTATTATCCCATTTAAGATTATATAAACACAAAATAACAAAGGCATGTGTCTCAAACAAGAAATTTTATAGAAAAGAGCAATCCAGAGCACCTAGGTGCAAAATTGGCATTTTGATTTGAAATGAACTAATCAAAGTTAGCTAGTTGATAAATTGCATTGCCCCATTTAATGATACTCTAGCCAAAATCAACACTTGAATATATCAATTTCAACTAATTTAATGCATTTTAGTGTTTTTAGGCTAACTTGTGCACTTTGGGTGGAAATTGGCCAAAAACCTGATTAGAGGTCATTGGTGGCCAGATTTAGGTGTCTAATATTTACCCCTATTTGGGAAGATGTTGCAAAATATAGGCAAGGAAATGTATTCTCAAATAATTAAATATGGATTGTATGTTAAAAATAAGATGATGACTAAAGAATAAAGCTCTAAATGGTTTTTAGAAGCCTATGATGATGCCCCCTCAAGGAGTGGCCATCACATCTGTTGATGGACGATCCCTCGAAAAGAAATAAGAAGAAAGGTGGAAGTAACCCATGGTTGAGATTAATCCAAATAAGAAAATGCTTGCACGCATTGATTTGAAAAGGATGTTGATTTTCCCAAAGGTGGTTATAATCAAGATTTAAAGTCAAAATAATGATTTTCTCATAGGTGGTTATAATCATTAAGAGGACCTAGATTGGCTAAGTATGAAGGTGCCCCAATTAGGGAGGATTAGTAAGAATAACTCAAGGATATAACTTAGAATATAGATTAAATATGAGCGGGCATAAAGTGATGAAATAGATTAATAGAGGAATGAGATTGATCAATAGAAAATGGTTTTGTTATACCTACTAACAAGAAGATGTTAATCCTTATTAGAAATGATGCAACTAGAATGGTCAATGGGTTGATTTGATCAAGGGTGGGATGGATGGATTTATTAAGGTGCCAAGGGGAAACTTCTATGGCTCCATTGATTATAGACCTTCTTGGAGCTGATTTTTATTGTAGCATGTGATGGTAGGAATCATGATAAAATGCCATGAAGAATTGGAAAAAATGTGCATAAAAATTGATTCTCAATCCAATAAACACTCTAAAATAATAGGCCAATTATAAAAAACCATGATGATAATATTGGCGTATGAATATGGATGGACTCAAGAATAATGTGCTCAAGAAATTACCCAATTAACACATATAGACTGAGTCAAGAAAATAATGCTAAAATCAAACAAATAGGAAAGGGAATAAACAAAAAAACAAACAAACAACTTGAAATAAACAAATAAAAAGAAATCTTGAAAATAAAAGAAAAAAAAATCCTAACAATGATAATGCTTGAGTAACGCAGATCAAGGATAACTGACTAGACTTAGATAAGACAAATATTTTTGGATTTTTGAAATGTTATGAATGTTTTTAGAATTTAAGGTATCTTAACTCATTAGATAATGACAAGATACCTGCTTGGAAAATGGTAAGACTGTTTGGCTTATGTTACTCATAAAATGATGAGATCATATGGAAAGGGGGGCTGAGGTGACCTCAACATAAATTGATCATGACCCATATAATCCTAAAATGACCTTAAGTCGTAGTAATTCCATCCACACAAAAGTTAGGGAAAAACCAACTAGGTCCTAACAAGTTCTCAAATCTGATAAATGGTCAGTCAAATGAAAATAGTAATGGTAAGGTGATACGATAGTTCATGATAAACAAATGTTGCCCCTAGTTTTCCCATAGGAAATTATAACTAGGATACAATGACATAGGTCAATGATACTAATTTGTCCATAGGTGTTTATAATTAGTAGCAAGATTGGTGAGACACTAATTTGCCCATAGGTAGTTATAATCAGGTTCACATAAACAAACTTGATACAGGGTGGAAAATGAAAGATATCTTGCCAGATCAATTATCACACTACTTTCATAGACTGTCATTGTAAACATGAATTGGATTGATTATTGAAACTTGATAAAAATTCTCTCACAAAAGGTGTGGGAAGAACCAAATGAACCAAGATTAAAATTGGATTGGGTAGGATGACTAAAAATAGGCTTTGGTCTGGATAGGAATGGAATGATTAGATGGCATGGTCTTATTAAGGATAATGATGGTTTTTGATAGATTGGATGAAATGGTAAGAGGGTTACCCCCAAGTGGTGGGGTTATTAGCAAGGATCTATAATAATGGAAAATAGGCATATGTAACAATGACAATGGCATGTCAATGAAATAGTATGGTACACAAAATGGTATGGTACATATTTTTGGCTTGGGTGTGGTTTTTGATTTTGTTGTTCTTGTTGATGGGGAGATGCACATCCTAATCAAAAAATGATACAAATAGAATACATGATCATGTTAATTTCTAGCCCACACCTCATTTGAATAGTTGTTCCATCAAGACCTGGCTATAGATTTGGTTGTCAAGAATACTTTTGTGATTTTCACTGGTCATTAATTTTGATTCCTTCAGCATTGAGACAAAGTACCTTTGTAGCCTTTTTAAAGCAAAGTGTAGCCATGGATGGTAAATAAGGACAAATAATGGATGGTAGGTTTGATTATGAAATGGAATGGTAGATCATAGTGTAATTTATAATGGTGGGGAAACAAATGAATATTAGGAATTTTAATCACACAAAATGTTTTTAATGTTATATTTGACATAATTTTGATTTTGATGAGGCTGAAGACTTGCTCTCTCAATAGGACCATCAAATTTTTCTATTATTTGATCTTGAGAGTAGCTACTAACTAATTAGGCTATAGATTAGAAGCTATTTTGATTTGATATTTGATTTTATCTTCATCAAGCAGTGAAGAACTTTTGTGCTTAGCTATTGGTGTTTCAAAGAGGTTTTCACCAATGAAGTTGTCTTGATTGTCCCATAGCACATTTAAGAAGGTTTTACTAAGGAATGCTAACTTTTGACTTTGATTGTCTTCTAGCACCTCTAAAAAGGTTTCATTATGAGATTATTCTTATAATATATGAATTTGGTCTTGGCCTCCTTAATCTTCTTCAACTTCTATGTTGCTATGGATGTAGTTCAACAAAGTGTGATTCTATTGATCCCAATCGATAGTTATGGGAGATAGAATGTGTATGGATATTTTGGTTGATGCTAATGACATGTGGAATGGTAATGGAATGGGGATAGGCTGCATAATCCTCATAGAAGATATTAGGATAACTTATGTGAAAGCTAAAGTACTCATCCTCAAAAACTATAGAAGGATCATAAATGTATTCAAATTGATTTTTAAGGCATGCATAACCAATGTTATAACAACCATGAACATATTCTTCTTTTGAATATGATTATAACTCAAGGGACTCTGAATCTAATGTTGAGATTGATGTTGATTCAAATTTTGATAGTAAATCCAATGTCAGTTTAAGAATAGAACCTGATTCAAACTCTAATTCTTTATCTGATGGGTACTCTATTACAATGATGTCTTGTTGAATGTTTGGTACTAGACAAGTAATGACCTATGATGGCATAATGGGCTCCATAGAGATTCATTTGTCTGAGTGGGACTCCTCTAGGATGGGAAAAATATTAAGAGACAACTCTTTAGAGATTGGCTTGTCAATAGGAGGATCTTAAAAAATAGGCACATAGTCAAGGTAATTATTTTCCCAAAGGTAGTTATAATCATTAAGAAGTGACTCGACAAAGACTGGCTCATTAGTGTGAGACTCTTAAACAACTAGTATAAGATCAATAGGTGATTCATCATAGGTTGACTTATCAAAAATGGTTATTTTAATAAATAAATCTTGGATTGGTTGGTTTTATTGGCTTTGGTTTCCAATGAATTTAAAAATACTAATTTTGAACACAACTTGCTCTTCAAATGATTATATCGGTTGAGGTTTGGTTGGGATTGGTACTAGATGAGGAATGGCTTATGGTTAGATAATGGTAGGGCCCTGGGGAGAATAATTTCTCACATGAGCCAAAGGATGAAGTCTTGAAATGGCAAAAATAAGAAGGTGTGGAGTTTGATTGCTTGTATAAGCCAAAGGACTAGGTCTTGGAATGATGAAGGGGAATTATGGAGCTTGATTGATTGTACAAGCTAAAGGATGAGGTCTTGGTATAGAAATGGTTTGGCATTGTGGAACCTGACTACTCGCATAAGCCAAAGGACTAGGTCTAGGAATGGTAATGCTATTCCTTATATATTACAGTCTTAAAATGGAAATGGTATGATGTAGTGGAGCCTGATTACTTACATATGCCAAAGAATCTAAGTCTTCCTTATAAACCATATCATCATAGTCATGATTTGGCTCATAAGTTGGTTCTTGATTGTGTTCCATTTATCAATTATTATAAAGAGGGTATGGATCTATATCCTAAACAACATTATCTATAATTGGGTCTTCAGATTCCTCCTCTTAAGACCCTTCATACCAATCTAGGTCTCAAGTTAGATCATGAGTGAGTTTGTGACTTTATTCCCATGAATGATTATTATGAGGTGGATATAAATCTATCTCACAAACCATATTATCATTTTTGGGGTCTTGAATAAAGCCATAAAAGTCATTTTATGTGTCCATTCTATCATAAGTTGTATTATACATGACTCCACCATAGCTGTAGCTCGACATATATACATAAATGATGAAAGCTCCAAAAATAAAATTTCTTAGAGTTCTACAAAATCCAAAAAAACTATGTCCAAAGGAAAAATGGTTAAAACTTAGTCTAACTTGGTCGAAGGGGTGGAGTTGTATCTTCAATATGGTCTAAAAGTGGAGCTATATCTCCAAAATTATTTGCACTAAGACTTGGCATAAAATAGTATAATCATCAAATGTCTCATGTCAATTTCATATGTAGAAAAAGTCAAGCATGTGAATAAAAACTATCATGTCAAAGGTCTAGGTCAAAGTGTTCCAAATAAGGTCTAAACTAGGAAAAGGAAAAATTGAGTTACTAGGTCTTTTGTCCAAATGTGGAGTCAAAATGTAGGCTCAAATAAGGCATGTGCTAGGAATTTTGTCCAAACAACATCAAAAACTATACTTGAAATAAAGGCTGATGTGATTTGATTTAATCTAACAAGTTTGGAAACAACTTTGACATATACCCAAAACATGGAATCAAACATAAACATGATTAGTTGGCATAAGGCATGAGGAAAAAGGATTTTTGAGAAAGGTTTTGTTTTCCCAAATAAAGGCACAAACAAAGATGACGATATGCATTAAACAAACAAACCATCAATAGTTTTCCAAATTGGGTAATTGATTAAACAAAGTTATGCAACCCAAAAGAGAAATATCTATGTATCATCTCCATGAATTGAGGCTTAAATATAAATCAATCAATGTTTGGATCTAAACTTAATAAAGTTAATTAAAAAATCAACTCTGGAAACTACAATTTGACCAAACAAGCTAGACAAGATTTTAAAGCATGATGGCATAAGATAAAGGATAAAATGGTAGACATGACATGGTTTGAAACAAATGGTTTTTGGCATAAGGTGAAATAAGTCTTGAAATAAATTTGAGTATCCTAATGACATAGGCATGCTCGAATGATGTGATCTATGTTATACTTCATAAGACTCAAGCTAAAAATGGTTTTAACATGTTTTGGGCAGCATAACACTACCCTCCTCAACTAAAATGACACACACACACACACAAACAAGTTTAGAAAAAATTTCAAGGCACAAGTGTGGTGTAAAATAGCTAGCATAACACCTCTTTAGACAAAAGAGTTATGTATAGAAAATTTTATTTTGACATGGCTTATGAATAGAAAAACAAGTTTTAGTCTCAAAACATACCAAGCAAAAATGACCAAAATACACTAAGTATAATCATCCAAATCCTAACAAGGGTATGATAGTGTGGGATTAACTACACTAGAAATATGTTGAATGTTTCTAGGAGAATCAATTACATAATTAATTTCACATCAAAAGATGCAAAAGATAGGCACAAAAATTGGGTGACCACAACATTGGCTAATTGTAAAAAGGTTTAGTCCTTTTTATAATCACTACATCCTACTGTTTACTCAGTGTAGTGCAACTCAAAAGGAGTAAGTGAAGTCAATGATGGGAGATGAAACCTTGGGTCAAACCTTCCATAAATAACTCATGGGAGGTAATAACATCCCCCTCACAAGATAAGTTTTCATGAAATAAAAGACTAATAGAAAGACTTTAGGGTCATTTTTAAGGTCACCCAAACTTTAAAAAGTTTTTGGGGAGTGATTTAGATGACATTCTTTCTAGTTCTTAGACTAGGTTTTTTTTAATAGGAATGGAATTTTTGATTCCAAGGGTTCCCTAAAAGGGACAAATGTAGGAGCATACATGCAACACCCCTCTCTTTTCAAAACAAAATTAGATCAAAAAATTATTGAAGACAAAAATGACAAGTGTGTTCAATTTTAATCCCAAATGAAATATTTGGTGGTGTTCATTTGACCCCTTGGTCTTAATTTGTAACTTTGAAAGGTAACTACAAGATTTAAGCAATAGCATCCTATATTATTTTCTTTTAATCACCAAAATGAAAAGTTTGATTCATTTTAAAACACCCTACAAGAAGTTTTGAAGGATCTATTTAAGCATGCTTTGATGCTTTTTCAAGTAAAACCTACAGAAAAATGTTAGCAAGACACTTATCTTTGAATCACTTTTGAAGATGAAACAATCAACTTATAAAAATGAGCTCTTGAGTTTGTGTAAAAAAACATAGTGATTGTCATCAGTAATACTAACTAGTGATGGTGACTTTTATGCAGATTGATGATGGTTTTACTAACTAGCAATGGTTATGCAGACTGACATTGGTTTTACTAATGCTAACGAATGACAGTTTACTCAAATGATGATGGTTACTATGTAAACCCATGCCAAAGAAAAAAATTGCCAAATGAAGTTAGAAAATCACTTAAAAAGAGTTTTAAGCATCCAAATTAAAAATTTAAAGTTGACTCATGCTCTCCTTCATATGTGGGATGCATTGGGTCCCATGAGCCATGCCATTATGTGAGCTAATAATTTGACTCAAGAGAGGATGGTTAGTATTGTGTTAGTGTCAAAATTAAAATAAAATGAAAGAAACACACTAACTATCATAACATATCTAGGCCTAAATACTAGGGAGAGATTAGTTAACAAACATGAATAAAACACACAAATAAAATGGAAAATAAACCTTCTTTTATAGTCTTTGGATGCTTCAAAATGCTTGCTGTAGTGGCTTGCTTGGCTTGTGCTCATAAAGTCTTCATCAAAGGAAGCTTGGCTATCTCCTCTTCTCCTTGGCACCTTATGGCTTTGGCTTGGCTTGGCTTGTCTTAGAATAAATTTGGCATGGTAACACTAATTTTAATGACTTTTGAAATTATTTTTGCATTATAAATTTTCACCAAAAAAGATTAGAAATGATTTTCATGGCTTCTCTATTTATAGATTTTTGCAAATGACTAGAATCAACATGAACCATCCATCTCAAGAATAAGATGTGTGGCTAAGGATTAATCTAATTATGTAATTAAAATTCATAAATAGGATCATCAATATTTGGGATAGAGGGGCAATTAAGAGGAATAGAGGGCATTAATGAGGCATGGGAGGCATGAATCCTGATATTTGTGGCATTTATGGCCTAGGGATGTCTTCCCAAGAAATGAGGTCACCTAATGATCTAAATATTCAATATTAATTTCAAAAAATAAGTATTCAACAAGTTTCTAGGGAATTCTTAATAAGGCTCTAATTTGGTTTAATTGGCTTTTAAGCATGATTAAGCACTTTGTGCACAAATTAGTCAAATTAATCAGAATGCCTTGTTATTGTCCAAAATTTGACTAGATTAGAATTAGAAGTCAATGTCAGATGCATGGGATCCATTATCCCATTTAGGATGTTATCCACACAAAATAAAAAAGGCACGTGTCTCGTATAAGAAATTTTATATAAAAGAGCAATCCAAAACACCCAAGTGTAAAATTAGCATTTTGATTTGAAATGAACTGATAAAAGTTAGCTAGCCCATAAATTGCATTACCCCATTTAATGATACTCTAGCCAAAATCATGAGTTGGATATATAAATTTTAACTCTTTTAATGTATTTTAGTGTTTTAGGCCAAATTTTGCACTTTGGGTGGAAATTGGCCAAAAGCTTGATTAGAGGTCATTGGTAGCTAGATTTAGGTGTCTACACTATCTCGGGCCTAGTGGTATGAATCTAAATCCACATAAGTAATCATAAATATACATGGGTGTTGGATCATCCTCTATGGTGGCCTAGGAATCTGTATCAAAGTTTTGAATATATACTTCCTTTAAATTAATAAGTAATTATAACTATGTTATGATAATCCCATCATTTTCCTTGGGTGGGGATAATTATGTTGTATGACGGTCGTCCTCCATCATGGGTGAATGTAACTATGATTCAGGAGGATCTGTAATGGGTTTAGGAATAGTGGTGCTAATTTCTACAACCTCATATGTATGCATTTGTTTTATTGGAATCATGTGAGGTGGGGACTCTATGTGAACTTGAGATCTAGAGATGTAGTCATAAAAGTAGGCTCAATAACTACACAATATCTAAATGATTAGTTATCAACCAAAAAAGTGTATAAATATACACCATGTAATAACTTGACACATCTATTCAAGGTAGATGGTATGACTTCCATGGCATATATACAAGGTCTTCAAAGTAATAGGTTGTATGGAAAATGATTAGGCATCACCTAAAACTATGTAGGTAGGGTTTTATCCCAACCATAATATCTAATGTAATAAAACCCAATACATGTCTAGCAATGTCAATTGATGATGTCATGAAAACCATCAATGTTCTTATATGTCTTTTGAATGGATGTTATATCAACACCCATAGCCTATAAAAATTCAAGGTTGCATATTGTAAGTCCTGAACCAATGTCAATTAGAACCCATTTAATAGTGGAGGTCTTTATTTGTGCCTTAATGAAGAGTGGGAGATTATGATCAATAATTGTTTGTGAGGGAAAATCCTCATTTCCAAGATAAATAACATCTTCAATATCCTTGATAGTGTTCATGATAGATGCAAAATAAGTTGTATTTTTATCTTGAGGTAAAGATATATGATTAAGTGTTTAAAAAATAATATCCTTAAAGATATTTTCCTTTTTAAGTAATTCCAATATGGAGATCTTAGATAGTGTATTTCTCAACTAATCAACAATATCAAATGTTATGTATTGATCCCTAGGTCCTCTTATAGTGTTTTAGGGATGAAGGTGGATGGTGGGATTATGTTATTATTGTATAGGATGAGAAGGCATCATGTTATATCTAGTAACAACTCAAACTATATGATCTACTATTTAATTAGGGTGAGTAGTAGATGTTGGAAATGAGCAAATGTAATCAAGTGGTCTAGGTGGAGGTAGAATAAAAGGAGTCTTATGAGCTCTCTATTATCACGTAGTAAATAGAGGTAACTCAAAGTGAGCCATGCAATAATGGTCATCATAGAAGTGGGACTTAAGGTGGACCAATGTGTCAAATAAACTAAGTTCTAATGTGATCCATGAGAGGATTGACATATTTTTGCATCATTCTACAAAGGGTGGGTAATAGGTATGTAATAAAAACCACAAGAAATCATACCAAAAATTAGAAAATGACATCCATCATGATAACCATGATGAAAGGATATAAAATGAAAACTAAGTAAATGCTAAAAATAAGAAGAGAAACCCTAATGACACACAATGGTTTTAAGCAATATGTTTTAATTAGGGTTCACCAAATGATTTAAAATTTAAGGGTTTATGGAGTTTAATCCCTAGGTTGATAAAGGGTCTGAGTATACTAAATCAAGGTATAAAAATATGTAATAAATATATCTATTGATCTATAAAAGAACTGATCTAATCTAATATTTATAATAATAAAAATTAATGAAAAGTAAGTACTTAGGTTTAAATTAGTACAAGAGCTGGTCTAAGTGTCATAAATAGGATCTAGATGTTAGAAACCCTCTTGGACAATAGCATTGTTCCTTAGATAGTAACATTGTGGTGATAGTGTCTAACTTTGGTGTCAATATCCTCTATGCAATAACTAATATATACTTTTAGGAATAGTTGTGTTTGAGTATGTTAAGCTTGTTCTTATATGGATGAAACCTACTTCACTATCTATGACATGTTTTGATTGATTTTATATGAAAACCCTATAACTCCATGTTTTTGGGTATTCAATTGGAATAAGTAGAAAAAGTGTGATGTTATCTATGTAGGCTAGACATCATCAACACCTTGCTATGATGAGAGTTACCTACATACCAATACTCTGAGGAGGGATCAATCCTAATGTAGTTCTTCCCACCTAAGTACTAGTGTAAGTGAAAGTGAAGCTATTATGAATGCAAGTTTGATTATTTTAAGTGAGAATAGAGATTATAAATCTATGTATTATGAGCTTAGGATGGTTGTAGATGAATTTATGTAGAATTAATGTAGAATAAGGATTAATAACCTTGACTATCCAAAAATTATTATGAGATTATTTATGTGAATTTTCATTTGATCTTTTTCTAGTAAATAAAGAGCTAGTATTCATGTGTGTGTGTGTGTGTGTGTGTGTGTGTGTGTGTGTGTGTGTGTGTGTGTGTGTGTGTGTGTGTGTGTGTGTGTGTGTGTGTGTGTGTGTGTGTGTATTGATCTAGTTATTAAGTGAATTATAAGCCAACCCTAAGTGTCTTCAAGATTGAAAATATATTTGTTAAGGATAAAAAGAGGGAAAAGGAGAATAAAACCTAATTGGGACATTAACACATGAATCTAGTGTCCAAATATGGCACTAATGTCTAAGTGGCATACCCTAAAGCCCTAATGGCGTAGATGCCTAAGGGAGGGTCTAATACTAATTTGGAGATGTCAAGGGATGAGTAAGGCCCACATGAAATCTAGAGAAATGTATAAATAGGAACTAAGATAGGTTTAGGGATAAGCAAGGGATGAGTGGTCTTAAGTAACACTATCGAAACTCAAGTGACATTTTAGATGACTAAACCTTGAATTCATATAACTTACCAATGGTAGAAGGTGGTGTTTTTGGGATAAATAATATAAAGATGGGCATTATATTAGGTTGGCTATGTGATAATTCTAGAAATAGATTCATTTGAGGTATGTAAGTAATCTTTCTAAATTATATTAAATATCTCTTATCCCTTATAATAATGTCATAAGTATCAATAAGTACAACACCTCCCATGGATTAGACCATTATAGATATATCAATATTTAGAGACCTTAAGTAATATATGAATGCAATATTTGGATATGGTTTCAAAAAAGGTGGTATTATGTCATAGACTTTATAGAATCTAAAAGTAAAGTCAACCATCAACTCATGTGGCACTCTCTTGATGGCGGTGAGTTGATCTATCAAGGATAATAGATCACTTTTGTCTTCAAACTAATTATATAACTACTCTCTCATCTCATCCCAATTATGAATGGAATTAGGTCTTACGATCATTTAACATTGGATAGCCTTTTATTTAAAATAAATGGCAAGGAGCCTAACCTATACATTGTCTTTAGTGATATGGTTCACTAAACATATGTTAGTAATATATTGGATGTTCTTTATGGTGGTAGTTGCATTTTCACTAGTGAAGTATGATAATATTTTAAGAGAAAAGACTAGGATATCATTGTACTAATATAAAGCCAAAGGAATACCCTCATTAAAGGTCAAAAATTATCTTTGGATAGCCATGAAGGGAATGGGAAATAGCTTTGATCTTTGTTGGGAAAATGTAACAAAAGGTAGAGTAGACCAAGCTCTTGGAAATGATTGTCTTGACTTGTTAGTTATCTTAATAGGGGATAAGGATGATTTAACCCTTATTTATTTGGACACAAAATCTAGTTTTATAAACTCAATGTTAGTTCCTTTTGAATATGATCTTGTTTATTTTGGCATAGGATGGAAAACTAATCTTTTTCAAACTAAGAATATTTAGAGTCACTAGGTGCATGAGGTATGTCTTCAAGATAATAAACTTGTAAAGGAACACATGATGCTATTAGGTAAATTATATAAAGTGTCACACAAAGTTTTATATAAACTATTATAACCTAAAACTTACACCCTTGACTATTTTATCCCATAAAAGTGCTTGGATATTGGCATAAACACTAGGCACAAACACGCACTAGGTATGAATGGGAAATATGCTTGAATGGGCATTGGGCATGAATGGGTACTAGGCATAAATAGGCACTTGGCTTGAATGAGCACTAGTAATGAATTGGCACTATGCTCACCTGATGCTTGTACCCTTAAGTAATTCATGGCATTGAAGTGCTTGGATCTTTATGTGAGTATTTGGAGGGGGACATGGGAGTATTGGGCATGTTATGTGGATTTATTAAATATGTACCATGTATGTTAATAGTTAAATGTTTACTTGAAATAATGAGATCATACCCCAATGTGTGGGACTCTTGTACTCCTTGGGATGAACCTCTAGATATGGCTAACTTCCTTCTAATCTAAGTTCATCTATCTTAGGACTAGTACATAGACCTACAAATAGAAGAAAATAAATATAATGCTAATGCTAAACCTAATCTCAACAAAGAAAAAATGGAGAAAGAGGTTGATGTATTTGTTGAAAGGAAAAGTGGTGATGCACCAAGAATAGAGTGAGTACTCCTATGGCCTTAAAGAACATGAAGTAACTATAAAAAATAATAAATTATTACATAGTCCCAAAAGTAGATGCTAATTTCCTAAGTATTTTACATAGAGGTACGATAACCTAATTCAAGCCTATGGGGATGACAAATGGTCCACAATTAGATTTCACATAGGCCTAGGTATACAAAAAATAAAACCTATAAGAGTCAAGTTCTACATGGCTATGAATGGATGGTCAACAATGCGATGGAAAATACATAAAAAAAAATAGATCAGAAACCATTAAAATACACACAAAATTCAATAGTCATGGAGAGAGGTAAATTCAATATTTTCATTAGTCACTAGGTTCAGGCAACAAAAGGCTCATAGAGGATGTATCTTAGTAGCATTTCTATACCCAAAAATGTTCACACTTATATAATGAAAGACCTAGATTTTATATATATGAGAATCCCATGGGTCATTAATTACATTGGAAAAATATAGATGATAATATTAAATAGAATTTATATCCCATGTTTATTGAATTCTAATTATAATCTGAATGTGAAGGTAGTTAGAAAAATTCCTTGGGATCTATTGGACATCATGTCTTACTATTTATTGTAGGTCCCCATGCTCACATGACTAATAGAATTAAATTATCATATTAAAGGGTGGATGATATCTATAATGGGATTAATTATTATCCATGCTCTTTTGTCTTATTAACCATTGGTTTAATCATTATGTCATTCAAAGCTTATCACTTATGATTCTATAAATCATATCAAATTTGACCGTTTGGGTGGGGTTTGACACCTAAAAATTATTGCTTAATCACCCTTATAGATATATTTATCCACCAGGCATAGGGTGTGAAAGGGTATTTAGCTTGAATGGGCATTTGGTACTAGTGGGAATTGGGCATGAACTAGTACTGGGCATAATCAAGCACTATGCATAAATAGAAATGCAACATGAATGGGCACAAGGTAGGAACAAGAACTGGGCTACAATTACTGAGTAATTACATGGAAATGACAACTACATTTTGGATACATGCACTCAATCATTCCCTCATCTTTGATATTTCATCCTCGGGAATGGATCCTTGTAAAGGTTAAAAACTTACCAAAGTGTGGAATAATGATTTCTTTTAATATATCCTCTTTGTAAACTCCTTGTGAACTTTGAAGAACCATGATCTATGAATAAATGAGATGATTATGGGTGTGTTTTATCTCCTTGCACACGTACCTTGCATGCATGACCATCATGTTAGAGAATTTCAAGGTCATGGTGACTTAAAGGGTCAACATGTCTCAAGTGACTTAACAAAGAATTTTCCACTGCAAAGGTGCATCAACATGTATGTGGACCTAGATATAGGTGAAATATTACCTAATAAAGCCACACATATCATGAAACCTCTATATAATTAATAAGTGAAAAGGATTGTGCATGATTTATTAAACAAATCATTGATAAATAGAAGTTTGATCCCATGTGTAGTACCCTTGGTGATAGCACAAAATAAAGATGGATAATGGTGCATGTGTACAGATTCATATGCCATTAAGATTACAATAAACTATATATTTCCATTTCCAAGTATGGATGATATATGAAATGATTGAGTGGTGTGAATTAATTTACCAAAATTGACTTCAAAAGTAGATATCACTAGATCTATATACTCAAAGGGGATGGATGTAAAATTATGTTTAAAACAAAATAGGGACTATAAAAATGGATAGTTATGTCATTTGGACTTATAAAATTTCCTATCACATTAATGAGACTAATGAATTAATTATTTAATCCTTTCTTGGGAAAATATATCATTGTGTATTTGATGATATTTTCATATTCAACCTAACCAAGGAGGAACACATAACACACTTAAGAAACATGTTGGAGAGATTGTGCAAGGATAATCTCTTGATCAATGTAAATAAGTGAAGCTAAATTAAGGAATAATTGGTGTATCTATGGGTTTTCATCTCAAAAAAATGATTAAAGATACACCCTAAAAAGGTGTGTACAATAGTGGATTGTCCATCACCTAAAAGTGATTTTGAGGCATGAAGCTTCTATGTATTAGCAATATTATATAGGAATTTCATAATGAAATTTATTGAAATGTGCAAATCAGAGTAGAGTGTAGTTTATAAGTAGTGAATAAGAATGTGATGGAGCACCAATGTTGGGGATACCATATTTCAAAAAGAAAATCCAAGTTTATTGTGACACAAGTTGTGTAGTGATTGGAGAAATATTGAGCCAATAAGGGAGGCCTATAGCCTATTTTAGTGATAAATTAAATGATGGGAACCAAAATTATTTGTTATATGGTAAATTTTTTAATGTCATATTGTTTTAGACACATAAATTAACATTTATTGCTAAAATAATAAACTTTTGACCACTCCCTTTATTTACCTAGTCCACGCCTCATTTCATGGTCCTTTACCACTCTTCCTTCACTCTTATTGTGGATGACTCATTCCCACAAGTAACCAATGATCTTAAAATAGTCATATATAGCATTTTAAGCATCCAAAACTCAATCTTTGATTTATCCCAACTTTTAATTTTGTATTTATTTCCCTTTAGATAAGGGCACCCTATTTCAACATGTCTAATCCCCACTATTGTCAAGTTTTTCTAGTCACATCCTCCTGCCAAATAACAATGAGTTTGTCAAATTTAAACTCATGTAATCAATCATAACAAAATTTTAGTGATCCCCATATGAATTAATTCCAAAAATATCATTATAAATCCACATTTCAAACCATTTTGACACAAGAGGCTTCTATATTGAAAAACACCATAAATATAATTACACATTTAGAGTAAATATCCTATTTTTCCCAATTTTGAATACATACAACTGGGGTATACTTGAGGTAAAGTATGAGTACATTTATAAAGTCACAAGTAACAATAGAATCTCTTAATCACACTATAATTTTAGATGCATCTACCATTACACCAATAATTCATAGACACCACCATAGAATGGTAGAACTACATGGATTTTGATTCATCTTAAGAGTATTTATATGTAAGAAACACTCAAAACAAGGGGTATTAAGGTCAAAAAAATGCAAACCACTAACCCCATTTTAATCCATGTTTGTATTTTTCATATTGATCTATTGAACTAGGGTAAAAAATGAAGGAGAATATATAAAATGGCTTCCACGATAGATCAAAGTCTCTCACATAGATAAACAAACCATATAGGTGAAGGTGAACATGCCACAATTTTTTTAGAGATATATAATCTATAGGATGTTGACACTCCATAAGGACATTAGTGCACTAAACCCCTATCCATATCTATAGTTTTTTCCATAGATTGAAAAAACCTTGTTTTGGATCCATAGTTAGTCAACATAGTCACATATCATGTTTCCCAATCTTAATCATAGTCTTCCATTACAAATTTCTAAATAAGTTGTATTTATTTGGTATTTTCCCCTTTTATCATATTTATAAATTTAGTAAGTTCCAAATTAGTTTTTGTAATTTATTGCATATTTTTATCATTATAATTTTACACAATATTTTATCTCATTTAGATAATTAAGTCAATATTTTCCCAAATTTGTTAAAACATATTGCTTAACCCACTTATTTTTTAACATTGCCACAAACCCTAGCTTACCATTATAGTTTGTTTCTATTTTAGTACTTCAATTAAGGTTTTAGCATCCTAATTTTTTGATTTCCATATTCATCATGATCATAATGACTAAATATATCTATTATTTCTTAGCTCAAAACTTATTTATACTATTACATGTTCCTCTCCTATCACTTGTCAAACATTTTGCATATATTTAATCTTATGGATATATAATTTTAAGGTAAATATCATATTTTATGTAAATAAATAGATTAATAATGATTTTTATATGGTGATAATTATTGTATGACTTATTTTTAGTTGATACCTATTACTAATAGATGTCAAAGGGATAGGATAGTTCATCTTTTTCCTCCTACACCTTCACCTCATAACTATATTAGATCATATATTGACTCTACTATTCACCCTAGGCTTATAGTAGACACTACGGTCCAAGATTTTGTTACTATATGAGGATGGTTACCTCATAAACTAAGATATGAGAAACAAATTCAATAAATTCCTCCTCATCCCCAACCTAATCTAGCAAGACCATTTGAGTACAGAAGATATGATATTGTTTTTTAGTTAAGTAATATAGAAACTAAGACTTTTATACTATAATTTATTCAAAAGGTTACTATTATATCTCAAATTTTCACACTTTAGAGGGTGATTGAATAAATCTCTAGATTATGGGATTGGTCCTAGGCAATGGTTGACATTTAGGTGGACTAAACCTCTAGATTATAGGGATAGCTCCCCTTGATGTATTAGTTAAGCTAACTAAATTAAAATTGTAAAGGAAAAGGGAAAAGGATAACATGAAAACAAACTAAGGGAGTGATACACCAAATAAGTTGATCACTACTAACTAACTATATGTGTACATGTAGATCAATAGACTAACTTTAACATACACTACTCCTAATCTAAATCTTTCACATCAGCATTTCAATGTGGAGGGTGTGATAGATGTTTAGGATAGGAGGATGAATCAATAGGCCATATAATGACACTAATGAGTATAAAAACTACCTCAACCTTTGTGATACACTTTTACACTTCACATGACCTAAAATATAATCTGTCAAACTGCATATAGGTGTTAGAATAGGATAATAAGAGCCATGGAAGATAAATCAAATCAGTTAACAAGATCAACCATCCATGCCAAAAAATAAGTAAACTCATATAAGGAGGTAAAATTATTATCCTTCCATTGATAAAATTCATACAAATGGGCAGGGATTTTCCATACCTAGGTGGAGGATACATACAAAGATAAATACGGCTACATTATATATAATAAGAGTAGAAGAGAGAGAAAGAGCATAGGAGAGAGAAATGAGAAGTGTCAATACAAATTTAAAATTAATAAATGAGTTATTTAATAATCTAATAAGATATTAAAGGACATATGTTTCTTCCTTGATGATGTTTCTTCCTCCAAATATCATATGAGTTTCATTCTTTGCTTGGCATATCTTGTTTCTTCCTCAAACTTCCCTCTTATTGGATTTGAAAGTGATAATTTAAAATTTTTGTTAATAAATTCATATTTATTTACCTTATTACATTTTTATTTATACCTTCAATATACTTAGTAATATTTTGTATTTATGTTACAATGATAATCATCTCTTCTTAGGTGTCTTAAAACCCAATTGGTCTTACTAAGCCTCTCTCACTTGAAATTTTTAAATCTTGATTATATCCTTATGAATGAAATTATTATCCATGATAAACCTATATATGTCTTGAAAAAACTTAATCAATTCCCTTGGATTCATAAATCACTCTCCAAGAATTTTTTTTTTTTACCTAAAGCCTATACTTGTCCTCAATTCCTTCTAGCCCTCAAAACACACAAAGCTCATTGTGTAGGATAATCCACATATAATATTGGAAAATAAGAATAGTTTTGAGTACCTAGTATGATATTACATTTATATAAAAAATTCCATGACCTAATATCAAATATAAGTACACTTATCCACCTATTTCTCTCTCTAATTAAGCCTCAATTACGTTTCTAAGCCTAGAAAATGAGTTTTGAATCCTTTGATCTACCAAACATGAAAAACTCAAATTAATTTTATTATTAACTTTTAATAATCCCCAAATAATTCTCCATATCAAATTTGAGGGTATATAACTTTGTTTAGGTGGGTGAACCAAGAAATGGCCAAAAAACCTAGTCTTTCACAAGCCTTGTCATACTCAATTCAAGAAATATACCTGTAGGAGCAATTCCAAAGTAAAATGTATGTAATTTTGTACCTAAGGAGATATAATACACATTAATCCACATTTTAAAATAGTTCACATCTGCATAAGATATCAAACACCTTATTTTGAGCTTTATAACCTTCAAAAAACATAACATTTAATGCATTTGTATAGTTTCAAGTATAATATAATCTCATGGTAAGGGTCTTCCTAGTGTTAGGAATGAGGTTAAAGTATTTTAAATTTAAATTCAATGAATTTTTATTTTTTATAAATGCTATCTCTCTCATTAGGTCATTTTTAGCCTTCTTGGCAGTGTGAGACATGTTTATCATATTAATGATGATTCATAAATATTAGGGCCTTAATCAATGAAATAATTACAAAAAATATAAATATAAAAAGGTACCTAACATCCCAAATGATATTGGGTTCCCATTAAAATCCTTCATACATTTTTGAGCTTAGGAATGTGCTTCTTAGGCTAGGTAGACTATGTTTAATGAGCTTGAGAAAGAGTTTGAATTGAAAATTCCGTATTGGAGTTTGGTTTTAAATTTGAATAGTTTATGGAGATATATATCACCTGTATTTACCTATTAAAATGGTCTTATTTACCACTCCTCTTCTCTATACCCTCTACAACATTCATAAGTTCAAATACGATTTATAAGAACACTAGTGCAAGTGACCCTAAAATGCTTACTTAAACATTTCATTTCTTTCCTAGTGAGTTAAGGCCCATGAAATCACATTATAAAATTATTTTCATCTACCCAAATATTAAAATATTCAAAATCTCTTCAAAACATTAAATGTTTTGTCATTCTTATACATAGATTTGTGTAGGTCTGTGAGTGTTCATTTAGTCCTGCTAAGCCTAAAGGAAGGATCATACAGTTATAAAATATTTGAAATGTATTTTTTTAACTAAATAATTTTAAAATATGTCTAATTACATACCCATGATAATATTACATGTTATATATATGCCTTTAATTCCTCAAGTTGTTTAAATTTGACCATTCTGCCTATAGCTGATTGATACTATATGACTACAAATTGAAAATAAGTTTTATTTGTATCACCTTATACTATATTCAATACATTAATTATTATATATTGAATACATACACTTATATATTCATACTAACCCAAATCACATGTAAAAAATTTCATCTTCTCTTGTTCAATAATTGAAAACTAACTTGAATTTCTCAAGTAGGCCTAAATGTACATTTTGTTGGAATAAACACTTTTAGGGTTGCATCGATTGACGGTGAAAAACAATGAGAATATATATTGTTAATTTATACTATATAACATCATTTTTCATATAAATAGGTCTCATAAAACAAAATTTATTCTTTCACTTCCCTCTCTTGAAACTCACACAATCACCATCTTCTTTACAAAGGCCTAGACTAACTTGTGGCTGGCAGTTAGGTCTATCTTTATTCAAGGTATTTAGATACATGAATTTATACATTTATTTGTTAATATTTCACCTATCCCTTACCTATAACAAAAATTTTCTTCTTGATCTCTAAAATGTAGGCTTATAGGTGTTAATTATGACTCTATGTAGAGGTTTAGGCTAGAGATTTGCGAGAGGTCAAGAGTAAGTCTTCAGCTCACATTTTATCATCCATTTGACATGTGCACATCACCATATTTTATTAATATGGTTTTTCATACCTATATTAGTACTTTAACTTAAAATCCAAGTAAGATTCATTTCACCTTATGGGAAAATAAGACCTATAGATCTATAAACCTATAGGTTTGCATTTTCTTGCTTTAAGCCCTCCATTAGGCCTATTTTGATCTTTTTAACCTTGATAAAAACTTATCCACTACCTCATTATAGTTATTAATAATTTATGACCTTCAAACACCTTTGTTAATGTAGGATTAGACCTTTTCATACCATATTTATATAGGAAACCTATACATAGTCCTTAGGTTCGAAACATGAATGTGACATCTTAGAGGGATAGTATGAAGTGACTGGATGGTTGGAGAGCTCTGAATGAAGTAATAAGATGATTAAAAAAATTAAAAAATCAATTTTATGAATTGAACCTTGTATTAACTTCAAAACCTTAAGTGCAAACATGTGACTTCACCCTATGGAGGCCTTTTGTTCACACTCTAATGCCACACAAGCCAAAAGTATGGATTGTATAAGTGTGATAAGGTTTATTGGGTGTTGAGTATTCCTTTCAAGTACTCAATTTTCATTCACTATCTCATTCATGCATCATCTATTCTCAAGATTGAGACCTTGGGATTTTTATAGGGTTTAAGACCATCCTAGAGGCTTAGTGATGTTCATTACTATGAGGGAATCAATATGAGAAAAAAGGAAATAAATATAAGGTATATTAGACCTTGTTCCTATAACCACAATCTCAAGTCATCACTCTCTCTCCTCTATCCATAACAATCACATGAAGTTGACCCTTGTTAGTATGCTAAGAAGGATAGAGGTTTTGATGCAAATTTGGGATTCTTAAGACTTGTAAAAGCTTGTTTTCCATGGAAATGACTTGTGGAAGGTGAAGAGACACTCTGAAGATAATTTAACCTAAATATGGATCATCTACGTTTGTATAAGTGCCTAAAACTTCTTTTTTGTAGTTATTTTCTCTCATTTGTACATTAGACCTAAAAAATTGATATGATCTGACATCCATGATGTATATGCAATTTATATAACTATTTCACAATCTTTGAAAAATTTATTATATAATTATTTCATCTTGGTCATATTTGACATGTGTTAGACTTGGCCATATAGTCTTTTCTCTTACATGACACTTAACTTGAACTTTACAAAATAACCTTAATTTATCCAAATAAGTATTAAGTGTTCATGTGAGGTGGTCAAATCTTGAGATGAATTTTATAGATAGCTTATAATCCTTTGACACCTTTTATATCAACCTTTTCATATCAATTTATGAATAGACTAACATAAGTCATTACCTTAAAACTGTCAAAACAACCTTAACTTTTACTAATAAGACATGAAGAAGACCATTTGAAAACCTCACAAGACATAAAATGGTTAGGAACAAGGTTATTAAAACATAAAAATTATTATTTTTTAACTTGGTCTATGGTATCCAAAATTTGGCTAACATCTTTGGTGGTCTCCTAGGGATTTTTGCTTTCTAAACGTATTATACTAGTTGCCCAGTCCATCCATTGAACATGGAGTTATTTATCACTCAAACTTAGAACTAAAATGGGACCCTAACCAAGACAAGGTATCTGACTTGACCTCCAAACACACATAAGACAAGAACAACACATAAATTAAAGGAAAAAAAACAAGATAAAATAAACCAACACTTATTCTAACAATCACTTAGGGAAGACAAGACAAGTAATTTACTATACACACCTAACCTCAGCAAATCTTCTTCCTCCAGGATCAATTAAGAAGATATTTAGATCACCATATAAACATGAAATAAGATTATCACATGATTAATGATGTCTATTCAAGTATTTATCTTGGCATGAGAGTTTCCACCTACATTTTGAGATGTTGTCATGCTCATGGTCTCTTTGAGTAGCATATATATCTTCTTGATTCATTCCCTTATTCATAAGATGACTATGTGAGTTAAGGAAAAAATAAAACTCATTCAAAACTCAAATAATTTTCACAAAAAATCTCATTTATTTCTCATCCATAGGTTTATCCTGATTGTATATGACTTTCATGCCTATCAGTTATGGTTTTCTTGATATCTTTCTCTTCTCTACTTGAATTCTAATGAAATAGTGTCTTGATATGAATAGGAAAAACTTCAAAAGAATATAGATTATATCCAATATAATATTTAGACCCTTTTAGAGTTTTAAACTCATTACATATGTTGAGAATTTCTGCCACATATCCTTATCATTATCTTAACATTCTTCTTGAAGAGGTACAACCTGAAACACATCCTATTGATTTGAGAAAGCATATAACATATTATAATGAAATTCATGGTGATCAATTTGAAGATCACCCATCATTACCATAGATTATCCTTGCTATTCAACTTCTATATCTTCATTTTAAGACTTCCCTATATGCTCACTAGGAGGAATCTCAACTTCATGAGAGACTTTTACATGTCTATTAGTTGTTACCTCAATAAGTTCAGATGCCATTAGATATTTATTGTGTTATATATTATGAATATAATATTCAAATGAATTAGCCTCTTAGATTGGTAATATTGGAGAGCTACCTTCCTATTTATTATTGATTTGATTGATAAAATTGTCTTCCTCAATCTAAATTAAACCATAAAATGTCTTTGGAAGAGTGTAACCTTCTCTTAAAACTTTAAACATGTCTTTAAATTTAATTTCACCTAGTTTTAGTTAACTTATACCTTCATTAATCTTGATAGGAGATGATATGGAGGTGGTTACAACATAATTTTAGAATGATTTAGAATTTTTACCTCTTTAATCATGCTCTTGGACCCAAAACAATTTTTTTCCACCTCTAATATATCTTTATAAGATTCTTATTTTGTTATAACAACATGATCAACTTGTACTCATAAAAGTCACATTTATCTTCAACTTCAAAGGTTGAATTACATCTCTCTTCACCAAGAGGTGTTACAATGAAGAGATCTTCCTCACATACACTTAAAGTATCCTCTTCATAACCTTTTTGGAATGGTCTTCAGCTACAACTTAACTATTTTTCTCAAGGAGGGGTTGCTCATCTTCAAAAACTAGTTTTGAGCTCTCATGATCAATGATCTTGTATTTCTCTTCCCTCCATTCAACAATGAATCACTCCATCTTTGTAATTTTTTAGCTTTCAAATTTCTCCATAAGGGATTCATTCTTCATTTGATTTCTCTTTTGAATTGATTGCCAAGATGGGAAGGTCTTATGTTTTTCAATATTTTCAATAATGATCTCTTGTTTGTCTTGGATTCTTCCTTAAATTTATTTCTAATATGGGAAGGCTTTAGGATCTTGAGGAGGGGGACTAGGTTTAGATTCTTCCTTGACCTCAAATCCCAATCTAGGTTTATTCCACTTTATTTATGCCATGATTTCACCACTTAATTACAACTTGGAATCTAAAAGGACTTATTGGAGGGATATTGAGGGAAGGGAGTGGAGTTTTATGCCATGATAACTTCACTAGTTTCCCTACAAGTAGAAATTAAATTATCTAATTCTAATTTGTTTTGATCTTCAATAATAGTTTGCTTAACAACAATCCATTTCTTCTTTTGAATGTTCTGTTGGATTGATTTCCATGATGGAAAAGATTGAGGGGTATGTGATGGATTTGGGACACTTTGAGGGTCATTTGACTTGATCTTTTGAGAAATAATGGGTGGCACATAAGATGGATAAGGTGGTATAGATGAAGGCACATAGGGATGATAGCGTTGAACCTATTATCCTTTATGAACTATTAACTTATACTCTGTGGATTGAATTAGGCCAATTACATATAACATGTCACTTATGAGTCTTTTTCAATTTACTCTATCAGTATGTGACCACTCTCTCTTTATCAGCTATAATGATTCTCTCACATTTTGAATGAGATGACTAGTAACACTTTGACCATACTCTTGTTTTTATGAAACCCTAACATATACCTATCATATCCCAAGAGAGTTTTCTTGAATCTTGAGATAGACTGATTTGAAATGTGGCTATGTTGAAAAGGCTAACATGGTCTTAAGAAGGTTGATTATAGGGATGAGAGTATTTCCAAATAGGTTAACTATCTTGGTATGATTGTTGAATAAAAGGAGGGTAGTAATTTTGATAACAAGGATGATTATGTAGATAAATAAAATAATGTGAAGGAAAAGTACACTCATTGTAAGATGGATATGGATCATTATAGGTTTGATATGAATCATTATAGGTATGATATGACTCATTAATCTATTGGTAAGGGTTAATATACTACTAACAAGGATCAAAATGAGTTTGATATGTTTCACCAACTTGTGTAAAACAAAAATAACATCTAACTTAGCCATGAAACCTAATGAAAAAGGCAAAAAAGAAAGAACACTTTCTTAAAATGGTACCTGGGATACTATAACTAGTAGAATACACTTGGATTTAATATCGATATTTTTTTAAATGCCTCTAAAGGCTGGTGCATTGAAGAGTAACACCAAAAACTCTTCAATTTATTGCAATCTAATCCCATTAGGCATTCTACAACTATTATATCTCATATTTTCACCATTGACTAGGTGATTTAAGCCTTCTCAACTTAAATTATGCATTGGGACTAGTCTTACGATTTGGGTGACCTTTAGGTGGACCAAATCTCTATATTATAGGGATAACTCCCCTTGATGTATGAATTAGTCTCACTATACTATACTTACAAAGGAAAAGGGATAAAGACAACATGAAAACAAACTGACTAAGTGTGTGATACACCAAATAAGTTTACACTACCAACTAATTTCATGTGCATAAGTAGATCAATAGACTAACCTTAACATACACTACTCCTAATCTAAATCTCTCACATCAACATTTCAATATGGAGGTTGTGATAGATGTTTAGGCTAAGAGAAATAATCAAGTGGTCATAAAATGATAATAATGAGTAGAAAAAATCACTCAACCTTGCAATACACTTATACACTTAACATGACTTATAAAATAAGATTTGAAACTACACATCATGTTAAAATATGACAACATGCCAAGGAAAACAAAACAAATAATTTGACAAGATAAACCATCCATGCACACACACTAAGTATAGTCATAGAAGGAGGTAACCAATAGTATTTCATTGATCAAAGGTATTAAAATCGGTAGGGATTCTCCATACCTAGGTGGAGGATACATATAAAGCTAAACAAGGTTGTATTTATAGAGAATGAGAGTAGAAGGGAGAGAAAGGGCATAGGAGAGAGAAATGACATGTGTAAAAAAGAGTTACAATAAATAAAGGAGTTATAGAATAGTATCATTAGATATTAAAGGATATGTGTTTCTTCCTTGATGATGTTTCTTCTTTTAAATGGCATAGGAGTTACACTCTTTGCTTGATACATCTTGTTTCTTCTTTAAACTGCCCTCTTCTTGGCTTGGAAAGCGACAAGTAGAACTCTTTGGTATTCAAGTCATCCTTAGTTACCTTATATTTTTTTTATTAACACTTTGCATCTACTTAGGAATATTCTATATTTATTTTATAATGACAATCATCTCTTCTTAGGTGTCTTGAAATCCAATTGGTCTTACTATGCATCTCTCACTAAAAATCCTTAAATATTGATTTTTTCCTTATGAATGTAATTATTGTCCATGATATACCTCTCTATGTCTTAAAAAACTTGAATCAACTCCCTTGGATGCATCAATAACTCTTCCATACTTCATTTTATACCTAAAGCCTATCCTTGTCCTCAATTCCTTATAGCCCTCAAAACACACAAAGATCATGTATAAAAATCCATAGATTATATTTTAAAAATAATAAAATATTTGACTACCTAGTATTCTCTTAAATATTTTTAAAAAATTTCATGACCTGACATCAAGTGTAAGTACACTTATCCACCTATTTCTCTTTTTCTCCTATTAGGCCTCAATTAGATCTGTAGGCCTAGAAACAAAATTTTGGATCCATTAATCTCCCACACATGAAACTATAATTAAGTTTTTGATTAAATTTTAGGACCCACCAATTAGGTTACATGTCAAATTTTAGGGGTTGGAAAAATGTGTAGGTGGGTGAACCAAGAAATGGCTAAAAAACCTAGTGTTTCACAAGCCTTGTCATACTTCCTTCAAGAAACAAACCTTTAGGAGTACTTCCAGGGTAAAAATTATGTATTTTTTGACTTTAGGTGATATAATACACCTTAATCCATCTTCTCTAATAGTTTACATATGTATAAGAGATCAAACACCTTATTTTGAGTTTAAAATTTGACAAAAACATAACATTTAATGTATATGTATAGGTGCAAGTATAATAAAACATCTTTGTAATGGTATTAAAAGAGTGATGAATGAGGTTTATTTATTTTCAAGGGAAATTCAATGATTTTTTATTGTTTAGAAACACTATCTCTCTTATTGGGTCATTTCTAGCCTTCTTAGTAACTTGAGATATGGTTATCATCTTAACAATGATTCATAAAGATCAGGACCTTAATCAATGAAATAATACAAAAAAAACAATTACATAAAGTCCCCTAACATCCATAATGAGCTTGGGATACAATTAAAATCTTAGATATAGTTCTGAGCTTAGGAAAGTTCTTTTCAGGATAGGTAGACTATGTTTGTTGAACTTGAGAGAGAGTTTGACTCAAAAATACCATATTGGAGTTTCGTTTCTAATTTGAATAGTTTAGGGAGGATTTGATCACCTATATTTACCTATTAAAATGGTCTTATTTTCCACTCCTCTTCTCTAGACCCTCTGCAACATTCATTATCTCATAATAGGGTTTATAAGCATACTAGTGTAAGTGACCCTAGTGTGCTTACATAAGCATTTCCTTTCTTTCCCAGTGAATTAAAGCTCATGAAATCAAATTATAATTTTTTTTCATCTACCTAAAACTTTAAATATTTAAACTCTCTTCAAAACATGCAATCTTTTATCATTCTTATACACATGTCTATGTAGTCCTGCGAGTGTTCATTTAGGCCTGCTAAGCCTAAAGGAAGGATCATACAGTCCTAAAATATTTAAAATGTATTTTGTTAATTTAACAATATTAAAATAGGTATAATTCCATACCCATGATATTATTACATGTTCTCCATATGCCTTCATTTCCTCAATTTGTTCATATTTAACCATTCGTCCTATAGGTGATTGAGACTATATGACTTCAAATTGAAGATAAGTTTTATTTGTATCATCCTATGATATATTCAAGAAAATAATTAGTATATAGTGAATTTATACACTTTTATATTCATATAAACCCAAATCCCATGCAAAACATTGCATCTTCTCTTGCTTAATGCTTGAAAACTAACCTAAATTTATCAAGTAGGCCTAACTATAGGTTTTTTTGGAATGAGAACTTTTAGTGTTGAAATTATTGATGGTGAAAAAATATGATGAGATAGAGAATTAATTTAGATAATATCTCTAAATTTTCATATAAATTGGTCTCATAAAACAACTTTTAGTCTTTCACTTCCCTCTCTTGAAACTCACACAGTCACCATTTTATTCACAAAGGCCTAGACTGACCTATAGGTGGCAGTTATCTCTATATTTCTTCAAGGGATTTAGATATATGAAGTTATACATATATTTTTTCATATTTCACTTATCCCATTCCTAGAATTTTTTTTCTTCTCCATCTCTAAAATGTAGGCTTATATGATTATAGGTCAAGAGAGTCTTAAACTCACATTTGTCCTCCATTTGACTTATTTGCATCACCACAATGTCTTTAGATGGTCATCATAACTTTTTTACTCCTTCAAATTCAAATATAAGCAAGATTTAATTTATTTTATGTGAAAAGAAGACCTCTAGGTCTACATTTTCTTGCCTTAAGCCCTCCATGAGCCCTATTTTGATGTTTGTGACCTTGGTAAGAACATATCCACTACCTAATTACACTTATTAATAATTTATGACCTTCAAACATCTTTGGTAATTTTGAATTAGACCTTTTCAAATGATATTTGTGTAGACAACCTATACACAGTCCTTAGGCTAGAAACATGATTGTGACTTCTTAGATGGCTAGTATGGTGTGACCAAATGGTTGGAGAGATCTGAATCAAGTGATAATATGATGAAAAGACATTAAAAAATCACTTTTATTCATTAAACCCAATAAGAACTTCAAAAATTTTACTCCAAACTTGCAACTTCACCCTATGAAAGTCTTTTGTTCACTCTCAAATGCCACATAAGCCAAAAAAATGGAATTTATAAGTGTGACAAGGTTTATTGGGTACTAAGAAGTCCTTTAAAATAGTTTCTTTGCCTTCACTATCTAATTTATGCATCAACGATTCTTAAAATTGAGACCTTAGGGTTTTGCTAGGGTTTAAGACCATCCTACAGGCTTAGTGATTGTTGATAAATATGATGGCACCAATATGGGAAATAATGACATAAATATAAAGGCCATTACACCCCCTTGCTCTTACCATAATATTAGGTCATTAATATCTATCATTTGTCCATACCAAGCACATTAAGTTGACCCTCACTAGTTTTCCAAGAAGTTAATGGAGGTTCTGATGTAAATTTGGGCTTCTTAAAACTTGTAAAATATTTTAATCCATGTAAATGACTTGATGAAGGTAAAGAGACACTCTAAATATTTTTTCACCTAAATATGGATCTTTTAAGTGCATATCAATGACTAAAACCATCCTTTTAGAGTGACTTTCTCTCATTTATATGTTGAACCTACACAACTAATATGATCTGACATCCCTGACATATATGCAAGTTAGATAACTTATTCAAAATATTTTTAAAGTGTATTTTATGGATATTTCATCTTGGTCAGCTTTGACATGCATTGGACTTGGCCATATACTCCTTTCTCTTGCATGACACTTACTTTAAACTTTAGAAAACAACCTTAATTTATCCAAACAAGTATAAATTGCTCATTCAAGATGGTCAAATCATGAGATGACTTTTAGAGACAACTTATGAGACTTTGACACATTTTAAATCAACCTTTTCATATCATTTTATTAATATACTAACACAAGACAAACATAAGTCATTACATTAAAATTGTCAAAACAACCTTAAGTTTTGCTAATAAGACCTCAAAAAGACCATTTTAAGACCTTGGAAGGCATAAAATGGCTAGGAACAAGTCTACTAAGACACAATAATTCAAATTTTGTATGAACATGGTCTATGGTAGCCAAAATTTGGATAATAGTTACTATTTTAAATGAAGTTCTATATCAAGCATTGAATTTGAAAGAATATTCCTTGTGACATAGAGCCTTATTACTTTGCATCTTTTATAAACACTTTGAAGGATATTGATGATGTTATCTATTTTGTGAATGAGGATTTGCCTTAATAATTAACTATTGATCATAATTTACCTTTTTTCACACAATTTCAAGTAAAAAATAAAATAATAAAAATGGTTTTACTTGGTAATGGTTCAGTTTTTAATATTTTCAATCTTACATTCTTACATACTCTAATTATTAAGATGGATACTTTATAAATACATATATAAATATTAAAGTATTTGATAATGTGCCTCATAAATCTTTCGGTTCTATCACTTTGAATATTACATTAGCCCAAAAATTCAATAACTTAGTTCCATGTAATGTTTAATCATTTGGACTATAATTTAATATTAGGTAAGCCATGGATAAGTGGCATGGGTGTGTGCCATAGAAGTCATACCATTTACTTTACATTGTTGTGTCAAATTTATACATTATGGATATTTATATACATGCCCACATGATAATCAAACATTCAAATATTGTAAAATTATATATCCTAATAATGATAGTCCATCATAATTTTTAGCACCTCAATCTAATATAGTGCACCCTCCACAAATCATTCCTATATTAAAAATCACACATATGAGGTTGGTGTGTCTAGTATGCATGAGGACAAGCCACAACCTAGTAATAGCTTAGAACCACAAATTTCAATTCAAAATGTAGACCATGAAGAAAATGTATAATAATTACCTTTATTAGTTAATTCAAAAGATCTAAATTTAATATCTATGAATGACAATGATGATGATATATGAGAGTTTTAAAATATTTAGTATTCATTACTCAATGATCATCCACTAGATCCACCATCTATTATCCATATATCCTAGATGAGTTATCCATATGTCCTTATGTGTGGCTTAAGGCCTTCATTGTATGTTTTTATGTTTGTGTGGATGAAATTAAAATTGCACTTGTGACCACTTCTTTATGAACTTAGGTCATTCCTCATTTTGTAGATGCTTAAATATATATTTATATTATAATATAGTATTTAATATTATTAAATATCACTCAAGGATATACCCTTAAGTTATAAACCTTCTTTGTAGTTGATAGTCTTACCTTCACCATTTCATTGAGCCTAAATTCCTATTTTGTAGTTTGACCCTGATATTTTAATTATCCTAGTCACCTGTAGCCCAAAATATGCTTGAGTTAGTATATATGTACTTCATTTTTAGTTATAGTCTTGTGTTAAGACTTAGACAACATTTTCAGCACTGCTATCCTTATCCCAACACAAGTGTCCTTGCCTTATAAACACTCACATTTTCATATATTCGGATATGTAGGGATTAGACTAATAATTTTGATTAACCCTTGTATTTTAATATTTTTAAAAGGTGTGGTATAAATATAAATTCAATCCAAATAATTATTAATATAGAAAAAATACCAAGAAAGAACCTATTCAATATCATTAAATCAATTGCACAAATGAGTTACACTACCATATTCTCCCATATTTCTATATTAGTCATAGGAGTAATCATATTATAGTTCCAAAGCATTCAAATAGAAACCCATTAAAATCATTTGTTGATTTACAAGATAGATCACTACATGCACTTGCATATAACATATTTCACCCTTATTCACACATAAACTAGCACATAGAGGAGAAATACATATATTTGAGGCCTTATTTAAAGTATATTCTATGTAGGAAGCACTCATTAATAGAGGGGTCTTTGAGGTCAACTAAACTTTGTGAGCCCACTAACCTATTAATATAAAGGTAATAAGATTTAAGAGGAGGATATATGGTTTAATATATATTTTGATATCAAAAGCCTAAGCATGCAATCTGAAGATAAAATTTGAAAGGTGGGAAAAAACCAATAAACACCTAGGTGTAAGTTTCAGTCAAAAACCAATTGTTAGTATAGGAAAGATGCATTGAAGCACAAATAATAGTATCGATGCAAGTGTCAACAAGGTGACACAAGTGTCTATGTTAGATAAAAGGTAATTTTTAGAATCTAATGACTAGATTAGAATCTCCATATAGTCTATTTATATACCTACCTTTCTCAAATATTCATGCACATCAATGTATAAGATAATTATAAATTATTTTTCATATTGTTATTATTATAAAATTGATTATTTAACTTTATATATGTGACATATGATTAGATTTAGTATTTCTTATAAAAATATTTGTACAATCTAAATTCATTAATTGGCCTACTTTTTAGAGAATATTACTCCTTATTTTATTAAGAAACTCTTGCATGTTTATTATTTCACATGTTTACCAAATTTTTCATATGTTATTTACTTTTTGTTAGTAGAATCATATCATTTCTTTACACACCTATGTTTCATGGGTACTTGAGTGTGATATATGAATACATTAGATCTATGATACTTATGCATGCAGATGTTTGACCTTTCATATTATCATATGACACATTATATTGGGGGCTTTTTAATTCAATATGATAATGATTGACACAAGTTATATCATTTTATGACATTTCTATTTGATCTTATATACTAACATTTACACATTCCTATAATCATGTACCTTGATATGCTATCTACATGACATTTTTATAACATATGTATGTATGGAATTGTATGATATGCCTATGTTAGTTTTTTATATATTTCATTTACTTCATATATTCACATGGATTACATGAGTGTATTTATTATCTACCTTACTTTTGGAACATTTTAACATGTTCCTTACTTGTTGGCCATAGTGACCTAAGTGTTACTTTTTTATTTAGTGTGTGGACATTTTTATATGTACTCAAGTGTGTGGAATTTGAACATGCCTCTTTTTATTTATCTGCTTATACCCCTCTTGGCTTGAATTTTGAGTACTCTTGTGTTTGTGAATAATTGTATTTTGATCTTTTTATCTTCTAGGCATTTACATTATATAAACCATGAATCTTAGTGATTGTATACATAATACAATATTTATTGAAATTTATAATTCAACATCAAAATAATATATGATTCTTTACTACATGGTTTACATAGATAAAACATAGTCATCTTATCCTTTTGAGATAATTTGACTATCACTTTTTAATTCACCTCACCTCAAAACATGGGGTATATAATTGGGGTCATGTCATAGAGACATGATTCCACATAAATAAAAATAACAAAATTGACATAGTTTTTTTCATTTTACATGATTCAAATATACAATTGGGATAAATATCTATACATTTAGCATATATTTTGGACAAATTTTTCATATTTGTGATACATATTATACACAATTTCACATAGTAAATGGTACATTTTGATAGATAATTCGACTTGAGATAGATTATGAGGTGCATAGCCATAAAAATGCACCAAATTAAAAATACATTATTCATATTTTACTAATATCCATACATCAACATTACCAAGATACATTTTTTGAGTTTTATATATTTCAACAACTAGTTTCTTTGATTAGTGAAATTAATATTCTTTGCTCTAGATGGACTTGAAATTACTATTCATTTGGGTTCATATAGCTACACCATTTGACTCGGGTGAGATTGTCTAGATTATGTTAAACTTGATTTGTGTGATTGATATTTTGATCTCTCAATGGACTTGTCATAGCTCACCCTTATATTATATTGGGGGCACAATCACCCTTCAATTACCATATGCACATGTTCAAGGCTCAATTATGAAATCTCTTCAATGATTCAACAAAGAATCATCACTACCAATTCAAACTATCAAGGGGAAACATGGTTGTCTTAAGACACATGTGTACTCCTTCCTTTATCTCTTTTCAATAAAGAAATTTAAATTATTCATAATTATACCTATAACATGATCTTGTTTTCAAGTAATACACATAAAAAATTTAAACATTGCTCATGGAAATCAAGGTGTGTTTTACACACCAAAATACACACCTTATTTCCATTAAACTATAGATACTAAAATTTAAAATTTATAACAGCTCAATCTTTTACATTTTACAAATATTAATTAGGTATCTACCCTTTAGTTCTAGACCTCCCTACTATTAAAAGGCTCACATTCACCATCTCATTTTTCCTAAATGCTTATATTTTAATATGATCCATATAATTCTCATGACCTAGGTTTCCCACAATATAAAAAATATTAAACATTGATAAACATCCTTCACTATCAATTTCAGATCCATACCTATTTTCTATCCTTTTGGACACTACCATCCATAAAGGCACACTATGATCGACAATAGTGTCCAAATACTTATCTAGTGTCTAGTTTCCAAAATTCATCCAAATTTAATTTTTTTTTAATCCTATGCCTCACACTATTTATCTTATTCAACCATACCATGAGATATTATAAAAATATGTGTTATAAATATGATTTAAAACTTCTCTTTCCTTATTTAGAAAATACTAAGCAAACAACTACTAAAGCTAAATCATTCAACTACACAACCAAGCTATTATGTTATATTCATATCTATTTTCATATCAAGCATAAGATAAGTCATATTACAAGTCTAAATCATTAAAATAGCATCCATGAGTGATATTAACCAAATTAAAATATATATCACTATATGCATCATCATATAGTATATTTCACCCTTTTACTCACACTTTCCACACATAGGGAATAATTACATAAATCTAAGACCCTCAGATTATTGGATATGAAGGCAATGTTGATTGATAGAGGGGTAATTATGATCATCTCAACACCATGATTCCACTAAATAATTTTTATCAAATATATTCCAAGGGTGAATAAGGGTGAAGAGCTAGGGTAGGATCAATCATTAAAGAGGTAAAACCTACATTTCAGATTTAAGTACATCAAAATAAAGTTGATAGAAAAAAACCAAAAAATAGAACTTGGTCATACCCAAAAGAATTCATTATTACATGATAAACACATGCATCATATCTAGATACTATCATTGATAGAAGTGTTCAAATCCAAAGATAGTGCTCATAGCCACATAAGTAAAAATTCCATAATTCGATGACTGATAAAAAATATTGATCCTACATACTTTACACCTATTTTCATTGTAGATCTTCCCACATATAATAAATAAGTTAAGTACCATTATTTCTGATTTATTTTAATATTTTTAAATATTTGTACTTTACTATTTTTAGTAATCTTAGTGGTATAAATTTGAAATATTATTTATTTATGTTTTCTATTAATTGTCTTGTTATAAATTTGTTTATCACCCTTATGCTTGAACTATTTATATATACATAACCCTAGATAAGCCCCATATATATAATTTTAGGGTTAAACATTTGGTGAACTTGACCATTAAGTACTTTTATGCAACCATTGTTCTCTCTAGGTTTTTCAATTTTCTAGGCTTTCATACTTTATTTATGATATATTTAATTATTTATTTTATGAAATATAATATAAAGGCATAACTCATGGAATTTTTTCTAATATCAATCATAATATATGAGAAATAAGAGGAATGCATTTATCAATCCATAGATATTGATTACAAATAATTTAAAATATTACCAAATGATAAAAAATTAGCATATGTGATATTTTATCTTACAACACATATTTCTCAATGTTTTAATAACTACCATCCCACTTCAAAAAATAATTGAAGGCCTATGTTGGGTTCCATAGTCTATGTTATTAGTAACTAATAGGTTAGGTTATCACATAATGGTCAACATGTTCCTCCCTTTATCAAAATGAAGGATGATATAAATGACAAGAATATTCCTTCATTTAATCATGAACTATTTTTCAAGGTTCACAAGGATATAATGACCTCTTGAAAAAAACAAATTATGGAAATATTCCTCCATGAAAAATAATACAATTACCAAAGGTTTATAAATTTCCAAAAAATGCACTCATAGTGGATGCTAAGAACTCAAGCTTTCCATCTTTATATCATGAAACCTTTTTTAATATTCACAAAGATATCGTGGATTCCTTGTAAATCTAACACATGAAAAATTAGCAAAATTTATCACATTTATAAACAATGTGAAATTACCAAAGGTTCTATAATATTAAAATGATTAATACTTACCAAATATTCCAAAAAAATACATGACCAACATTTACCAAAGTTTCCTAAATTTATAAAAGATGCACTATCCCTAGAAATTCAAAATCTTTCAAGTGATAATAAATTACAATAAATTTCAAATGTTCCAAGTGATGCAAGGCTAAAAACAAATGATCATAAAGGTGAGACATCTATTATTATTATGTTTAAAATACATGATGGATTATGCCCAATGATTACATCTTTTCAAACTTTAATAATTCCTACTACTTATCTCCTGTCTATGATCGATATTATAAGAGATCTCCAAAGACAAGTTTCAATTATCAAATTGCAAATGTCATTTTAAAATGGTACTAATAGTGATGAAATTATACAAAACCAACCTATTGTAAAATGTTTATTTTAATATAATTATCCACAAGAGTTTATCATGCCAATATGGTATGTGTACAGAGTTGGGGGATAATTCTATGGACATTTCTTGGAATTCATATGCATTATAGGCATAACACATACACATTATTTAAATTTTAGGCTTGAGATGCCAATCCATAATGCATGTGTTTTAATGTCAATAATGTGTATGCAATATAATGCATATGAATTTTGTATAAGGAACACGTATTTGTTCCCTATATTACAAAAACAAATATAACCCTAATGCCATTTTATAACTTCATTTCAATTTTATACCCTAATCTCTACCCTACTAAGTTCACATTTTACTATAGAGAGCCCAAAAACATTTCTAGATCTTTGTTGGAAATCCTAAAACCTTTCTAGATAAATGATTTCACCACAAAGAGGAGATAAGTGATAAAAAAATAAACCTAATAACCTTAAATATTGGTAATTTTTTGTTATTTTTATTATTTAATTATGATTTAACTTTTAAGGACATAGTGTATGTAAATCCTAAGTTGTTAAAGGGTCTAAGTATAATAAATAATAGGAGATATGTGTACTAAATATAACCATTTATTTATATAAGAATTGACGTAATATTGCATTCCAAAAATAATAATGAATGACACAAATAATTACTTAGCTAGAAACTCACTGATATTGATGATCTAGGGGTTAAAAACTAGTGTAGAAGATAATATAGCTATTGTAAACAAGATCAAGGTGTCAGAATACCTCTTAGATAATAGGATGGTTCCCTAGATACTATTGAAGTGATATAGTGTCCAAGGTATTTTTCTAGTGTCCCACATAAAATCTCTATAATTTTTTTTATGTTTTGCATAATAGGCACTATTATATCTCTAGTCTAAATTTAAAGTGTGTAATTAATAATTTTTCTTATAGTTCTATTTTATTCCAAAAATATTATGTTTTAATGCTTGAAAGGGATTAAATAAAAATTATTTAGGTGCCTATTCATACAACCTCTTTCTCATATACCTAAGTCTAATTTCTCCTTTGTAACCTTAAATCATATTTGATTTAGCTTAAAAATTGTCTCTACTGGTACATTGCTTGCCTCTTGAACTTTCTTCCTCAATCTCTCTCTTGTCTAAGCTCCTAGCCTCTTTGCATACATAGTTATTATTTTTATTTAATATATATAACCCATAATCTATACATATCTCCTTTTGAATCTTTCTTTCTCAAACTCCATCTCTTGACTCCTTTTGCATAGTTCAAACTTTATCTTCTTCCTTGGCTCATAGACCTAAGACTTGGTTATAATGTGATATCTCAACACAAAGAATAATGAAGCCATACAAATTATATATTTTATCTCCTTTAAATAATCTAATCAAATTACTCAATACCCATATTAGGACTCTTAATTAACCTACTCCTTTTATGAGACCTCCTTTCCTTATAGTCCTTTTTTCACATAAAGATCCTAGGTTTGACCAATATACTCAAATTACAGATAAAAAATACATATTAAGATACCCTTTATTCCAATTGAGATTAAACCAATTTTTAATTACACAAATCTCAAGGTAAGTACCTATTTTCTCACCACCCTTAGGTAATTAGGTCTCCATTAGGCCTAGTTCAATGCCACAACTACGTTTTCATACAATACAATAATATACCAGCATAAAACCACCATAATATTATATAACCTATCAATAGGCTTAAAATTTCCAAGTTTCATGATTTTTATATGATGGAAACATAATTCATTCCATTTTATTCCAAAACACTAGGCTAGTCTCAATGTCGACACGTGTAGGTTGAGAGTGAACAAAAAGAGATATAAAGAGTTTTAATGCACTTAAAAATATTATATCACCTATAAAATATCTTACCTACCTATTTTCAACTCTTCCAATCATTATTTTCACTTATCTAGCCTTGAAAAATCTCTTACAAACCAAAATACAAGGTTTTTGGGTTCTTTAAAAGACTATGTGACAATTTAAGTGGTGTTTTTACACTTTAATGAATTTTTAAGAATCTCCAAAGGATTTGATGAATGTATAGGGTCTTCCCAAGATTAATAAAAATACTAAAATAGTTCTTAATTAATATACCTTCCTAAAACACTTCCAACAACATATTTTATAGAATTTTATAGACTACCTACATGTCTGAGTTTCTAGATGAGTAAATTATTGATTACAAGTCTATATACAATTATTAAAAAGGACTAGATATATATTTAAATATTATTTAAATGTTTATATGTCTTCAAAAATTCATCAAAATTCTTATGCTTATCTCAATAAGCCTTGTAAACTCAATTTTGACTGTGCAAACATGGATATTCACAATTTTGATAATATTATGAATGGACACATTGATACATATAAAATGAGTATAGGAACCATATATATTCATGAATAATAATTAAACCACTTTATTACATTTATATAAACCATGAATATTCACCCAAGATTATTATAAACAAATTATGCTCTATTCTTTCATTGACTATGCATTAACACTTGGTGTTTCAAAATGGATTGTGTTATAAGTTGCCACTTTTTAAATGGATTTATACAATATTGAAATATATTATCAATTTAAGGATTAATTTAACACTGTCCTCTCAACCTTTAAATTTTTTAAATGATTTCCAATATTTCCATGTTCTTTGTCTACTGGACTACGTTCAAAACAAGACCTTCACAAACTTGTCTAAACTAAGTAATATGATCTCAAATTGGAGGTTAACAACCGATTTTAACTCTTAATTCAAGAACTAAAATAATGTAATATTAATTACATACCAATAATCTCATGGAGAATTTCATTTCAGTCATTCAAAACATTATTTTATTGATAGATCAATTTCATAAATAATAATTATATGCAGAATGGACAAGGCAGACAAGGTTTTTTGAAATATTGATTTTTATCATCTTTCCTCAGCTATCTACCTCTATCTCCTTCCAAAATCTACTCATATAAAACCATAATCTATGCACACACTAGCTTCTTCAATCATTCTATGTTTATTATTACATAAAACATGAAAAAAATCCTCTAATTCTTTCCATACCACATAGAAGAGAAGTTACATTTTCTTGATTTCTTGATTTGCATTTCTCTTATTCATGAAATTCACATTATTTCACCTTTCCACATCCTCTTAGGATCATATAGGTGTTACAATATAGCTAGGTACTAAGAAGGGGGATAAATTAGTGTTATAACTAAAACCAATCCTTTAATCCTTTTAAAGAATGCTCAAAAACATATGCAAATTGAAAGATAAATGTAGAGATCAGATACACACATAAATACACATGACACCACATTTATACATGGAAAACCCAAAGGGAAAAACCATGGTGAGAATAGCTACTATAATCTACTATTCTAATCCAACCTCACAACTCAAAGATTCATTGACAAACCTCATTGGTTACATTTAAGGACACCAATCCTAAGGAGAACTTTAAGAACACCAACTCTAAGGAATCACTTACTCCCTAAATGAGCACCAACTAAGCTTGTATAATGGCACCAACCAATTAGATATATGGATCTAAAACTCTAGATTAAAACATTGATTCCTGAATAAATCAAACTTTATTCTCTCTATTACAATTCTAATCGATAACTACTCATTCTCTGCACATTCTCTTTGTGTGCCTTTCTTCCTCTCTACTCCTCTCTTTTCCTCTAGTCCTATGTTTGGATAACTCTCTATTCAACACACTTCATCTCTCTCTCACTCTGCTCCTCTATGCCACTATATTGTTTTTTTAACACAATTATAATGGCTCTAATTACTCTATCCTAGATATCATATTTATAAAAACATTATCTAGGATTCCATATATTTTATGTGTTCACACTGAACTGTAAGACATCGTGTCAATTATATACTCTATTTCATTATTACATGAAATGTAAGTTTCTTGAAACTCACATGCATCATTTCATAATTATAGTTATCTTTACTATCTATAACATCTATTAGAATCACATTTCAATGCACAAAATATTTAATGTAGATTTGATTAGTTGGATCAATGAATATCATTGTCTATGTTGAGATTTAGAGATTATACACAAGTTCTTACATGTTTCTCCAACTAACCATTTATTTGGATATGACTTTAAATGTTGATCATCAATCTTGCCTTTGGAACCATGATCTGATGGTCCATGTTTAAATAGCTCAACTTTAAAATGCATTCATTCGATCTCCAGATCATAGCCTCCACATGTCGTTCAATCTACAAAGATGCATAAACTTTACCTTGATTTTGTCATTAAACTTCAACACTTTAACCTCATTTAATTTATTCTTATATCTTTGGATCACTTTCACTCTATCAATAATCTTGAAATTTATTGATATTTAACTTTCCATTATGTCGATAAACATCGATCACTTTGTTATACTTGAGTCCACTCACTCTATTAGATCTCCTTTGCATGTTCACCCACACACCATCAGATCTTCTCACAAGTTCAATATTTATCTTTAATTGGCTCACTCTCATTGGTATTATATTTAATAGAATCATGTGCTTATGACACTTGGCATTAACACATTCACTTGAAGGGACCTTTGAAACTTTGACTTCATTGCTCTCTATTGGATCTCCAATGTTAAATTAAGCACTAACTGTTGATCTTCTCAAAAAGCTCAATCATTAACTCTGATAAGCTCTCTGTGAATGTGACACTTATCACTTATGCATTTACTCATATCACCCTTTGATAATTTGACTTTTCTTTGCTGCATTAGATCATCTACATATGATGAAGCATAGGTCATTGATCAAGCTAAGATATAATATAAAGTCTAATACTTAGGAAATATTAAGTCCTTTGATCATTTCTCAGATCTAGTAATTGCTAGGCTGAGGGATTGATTTATTAAATATGATATAGACTTAAGTTTCAACTTAAGTTACCTATTCCTAGCTATACCAAATCAACATTAAAATAGAACTTTTCTTGTTGATGCCATCACTAAACCCTTAGGGTTTTACTGAGAAACCCTATCCAGTCTGAGAGATAAATAAATAAATTTTGAACTTATTCCTTCTCCTCTAATCTTATGGATCATATTATAGAATGTACATGAAAAAACATAATGGATCTTCCATCTGTTTGACTTTAAACATCCATAAATGGTCTTTGTAAAATCATGACAACTTTTCATAGTGCAACTGTGAAACATGATCTTCTCTCCATCAATCTTGCCTAATACTTTTGACATCAATGACATCCATAGTGTCCCTTTTAACATCAATGATAATCATATTGAAAATAATCTCCCCCTTTATCAGTGATGGAAAAATAAATGCTCTGATGCAAACTTAATGTTCTAATCTTATAATATTCAACTCTTTCTCTAGCATTGCTTGCATTAACTTCTCATAAGTATGAAATGAAGTTGTTCATACCAATATTTTTCCCCCTTAGGAAATGTCATATTTTATAAACTCATCTTGAATACTTTCTCTACTCTTCCAAAATTTTATAGAAAGCATTTTCACTTTTTCTCCAAACTTTTACAAATAGCATTTGCCCTTTTTCTCCCTTTTTTGACATCAATGGCAAAGGGACTCCTTCTCACAATTTGTCCAAAGTGTTATCATTTATCAAACAAAGGAGTTTGTCTAAGAATCTACAACTTTCAACTCATTAGTAATTTTTAAAATTATATATACCTAAATTGACTCTAGTCTCTTCTTTTAGGGATTGATAAAGTTTCCATGAGAATCCCCCTAGACTCATGCACTATCATTAGAGATTTAATGCTTTGGTGTAGGAGCCACCACTCCCAACTTATGTCTCATATATTCAAATTTTTCATTAGGAAGAGGTTTGGTGAATATGTCTATAATCTAGTCCGTAGTTGGCACATATTCCATTGTGATCTCTTGATTTACAACCCTCTCTCTTAAGAATTGATACTTGATTAATATGTGCTTAGCTATAGAATACACCACTAGATTCTTTGACATATATATATATATATATATATATATATATATATATATATATATATATATATATTACATTTAAATTATCACAAATAATATAAATATTTTATTTATACTTAACCTTGATGGCTTTGAGTGTTTGCTTCATCCATAGGACTTGAGTGCAACATGCCACTACTTCTACATACTATGATTTGCTATAGGAAGAGTAAATAACTCTTGTTTTTTTGCTTATCCATGAAACAAGTCTATTTCCAAGGAAAAATGCATCACCACTAGTGATTCTTCAATAGTCCATAATTCCTATCACTCAACATTTGTATATGTTATCAAAGTGAAATATTCACTTATAGGGTACCATGATCAATTGTACTCTTGATGTATCTAAAGATTCATCTTACTGCATTGACATGTGACTCTCTAGGATCAACTTAAAATCTAGTAACCATGGATACTTCTTACATGATATCTAGTCTTGATATAGTTAGGTATAACAAGTTACCTATCATTGATCTATACATAGTCTGATTTGCATCAAGTGACTCAACCTCTTTGCTCAACTTTCATATAGTTATCATGGGATTACTAACTAGTTTGCTATCTTCTATTCTAAATTTATTGAGAATATCCTTTGCATACTTGGTTTAGGATATGAATATCCATTCATAATATTGGGATATTTTTATACTAAGGAAGAAGGAAGTTTCTCCTAGCATAGACATCTCAAATTCACTTTACAATTCTGAAGAATTTTTTTTGCACATTTTACTATTGCTACTACCAAAGATGATGTCATCTACATAAATATAAATAATCAAGATATGCTCACCTTCTAATTTGAAGTACATATTATTGTGTACACATCCTTTTTTGAATCCTTATTGTTGCAAGTATTGGTCCAATCTTGAATACCATGCTCTAGGTTTTTGTTTTAGACCATATAGTGTTTTTTTCAATTTTTACACATTATATTCTTCATCTAAAAATAGAAAACCTTCTGGTTGTTAAATATAGACTTCCTCTTCTAGGTTCCCATTTAATAAAGTAGACTTTACATCCATTTGATAGACTTTTAACTTCTTCTAAATAGAGAATGATAGAAACATTCTTATAGCTTCTAATCTAACAAATGGAGAAAATGTTTTCTCAAATTCTATACCTTTTACTTGTGCATATGCCTTACACACCAATCTCATTTTATTTATTATTACAACTCCATCCTTATTGAGTTTGTTTCTATGCACCAATTTTGTTCTTATCACATTCTTATTGGAGGGTCCTAGAACTAATTACCAAGTTTTGTTCTTCACTATTTGGTTTAGTTATTTTTCCATGACTTTTAGCCAATTCTCATCCCTGTTGGATTTAACATAGTACTTAGCCATTATTTTAGACTTTAGAGCAAACTTACTTGCTCTTTGTTCATTTCACTTTTTACTTGTCTTAACTCCTTCATTCTTAGTGCCAATTATCTATTCTTTAGGATGATCATTTAGAACAAATATCAGAGGTGATTTTTCATTCTTTTCCTTAGCCTCTTCACTATCTAATTATTCTTCAAGATTTGGCTTTTCATTACTGGTTTCCTTATCAGATTCAACATGTTTTATGCCTTCTTCTACCTTGAAATTTATACTCTCCACCATCTTGAGTAGCCTCTTATTGTAACATACATAGGCTATGCTTTGAGTGGAATAACCAAAAAATATTCCTTCATCACATCTTGATTCAAAGCTTCCTAATTTATCCTCTTTTCTTCTAATGTAGAATTTGCTTCCAAACACTTTGAAGTACTTAATCGAGGTAAGATTTCCATACCATATCTCATAGTGATTTTTTTCACTATTTACCCTTGGTTTAACTCTATCTAATATGTATACTACTATTTGGATTGATTCTCTCCAATATCCATTAGGTAACTTGGCCTCCTTTAGCATTGTTCTAGCCATTTCCTTTACTATTCTTTTCTTTTTTCTCTTAACAACTCCATTTTTCTATGGAGTCTTTACTAAAGAGTAGTGCCTTTTGATCCCATGCTTCTCAAAATACTTTATGTGTAGACGTCTGATTCTTAATACCATTTGTGTTGAAATTGTCAATCTTACTTGAATTACACTCAAATGCATAATTTAGCCTAAAACACTAAAATATCTTAAATGGTTCAAAATTTTCATTTACATGTGCCAATTTAGGTTATATTATCCCTAAATAGGGAAATGCAATTTATGGGCCATCTAACTTTGATCAGATCATTTCAAGTCAAATTACCAATTTTGTATCTAGGTGTCCTAGGTTGATCTTTTTTTCTAATTCATCAGTACATGTCACGTACCTTTTTTATTTTGTGTCAACAACATCCTAAATGGGAATATGGTTCTAACTCATCTAACATCAACTTCCAATTACAACCTAGTCAAATTTTGAGCCAATAATGAGACATTCTGACCATTTTGATTAATTGAGGGCCAATTTCCAAATAATTACACAAATGTTGATTAACCTTGTTTAAGGCTAATTGATCCAAATCTAGAGCTTAAGTGGATTTTCCATGAGAGTTGTTGAATATTTCTTTCTGGAATTGATTTTTATTAACTACATCATTTAATGACATCATTTCTTAGGAAGACATCCGTAGGCCATAAATGCATAAAATATCAAGATTATGGGTCTCCCATGTCTCATTAAAACCCTCCATACTTCATCAAGTGCCCCTCTATCCCAAATATTGATGAACCTATTTATTAATTCTAATTACATAATTGAATTAATCCTTATCTACACATATCAATATTTATATGGATGATTTTTTTTATTTTGATCAATCTCAAAAATCTATATATATAGAGGCCATGAACATCATTTTTAAGATCAAGTATTGTAATTTTATAATGCTAAAATCTCTCCATAACTCATTTGTGTTTTGATTATTATATTATTCATATTTTGATTAGCTTATTTTGATAGGCAAATTAGATGGTTACATATCATGAGCCTAGGTTTTGTGGAGTGTTCTTGAGACATTGGAGGAGTTTGACACCATTATTGATGAAGACAAGGATGCTTGATCAAGGGAGAACATGTTTTTGATCTGCTCTTGGAGGATGCATTCACTTGGAAATGTATACATTTCTTGATTTCTTTCATTATCATTAGTAATTTGTACATAAATATATAGGCTTAATTTGGTTTAATTTTATACATTTCTCCTTTGATTTATTGGAAAAATGTTTAACTAATAATGTTATGTAATCCTCTATAAAATATGAATTCATTTGGGGTAAATTCTCTACCTTTATTAGATCTTAAGCATTTCATTTTTCTTCTAATCTCATTTTCAACCATGGCTCTAAAGATCTCAAATCTATTAAAGGCTTGAGATTTGTCATTCCAAAAGGTTACTCATGTCATTATTGAGTAGTAATCTACAAATAACATGAAGTACCACTCTCCTCTAGATCCTCTTGTCTTGGTAGGACCAAAAAGATTAGTATGAACTAATTGTAAAGGCTTTGTAGTTACATACTCCTTTATTTGAAATATGACCCTTGTTTACTTACCTAGTTGACATTCCTTGCAAGTAGAATCTATAGGTTTGGTTATCTTAGGCATGTGTCTTACACACTTATTTGAGCTCACTTTGACTATATTTTCAAAGTTGACATGACCCATTCTCCTACACCACAACCAATTCCCATCATTTTTTCTCATCAAGTAACTATTACCATTCAATTCAACAAGATTGTAGATATTGCTCTTAGTCATTTTCCCTTCTTCAACTATTTTTTTAGATCTCTTTAGCTTGTAGTCTTATACATCAAATGTCACCTTCTATCTATTATCAGACATTTGGATGACACTTAACAGATTATGCTTCAATCCTTCAACATAAAGGACATGATGTGTAGGTAGTTTACCATCTATGTTTGAGGTTCCTTTACATTTTATCTATACTATTTTGTTATCTCCCAAACTGATAGATCCTTCTTTACATTTGCTCAATTTGGTGAACTTGCTTTTGTCACTAATCATATTATTTGAGCAGCCATTATTTCATTCCTTGGCATGGAGTGTAGTCTGAGAAATCATGCATTGATTTTTCACTCTTCACACATCCTTGGGTTTCTTATTTAGCTTCTTTTTTAAAACTTGTGAACCTTTGATCACACTGGGAGGCATGCCTTTCTTTACGTTTTATAATGTTTATCTTACAAATCTAGTTTTACAATGTTTAGCTATGTGACCAAAGTTATTTGAATTATATAACATTACATTTGTATCTACCAAGGGTACAAATGAATTTTTGCTTACAAAATTAATTCTCCTTATAGTTTAAAACTCTATAGATACTAGCCTTATGACCAAAATGATTATAGTTATAACAATAACCATAAAAATATGAGGATTACATGGTCATAACATTTCTTAGTGTAGCATGAGAAATTCTTCTAGGTTGTGGCTTCTTCAAGTTTCTCACGTTGGTGTATCCATCAACATCATCTACCTTTGTCTTTTTCTTTTCTTTAGGCTTCATTTTAAGTTCTAATTTTTTCACAATAGTTTTGTTTATGTATGTCTTTGTGTCCTTGCAAGCTTTCTCTTTTTTTGCTTTTAATTTTCCTTTTGCTCTAAAAATTTCATATAAGTTAGTAGATGTACTAGTTGAGTAACTTTTTCCTTTCTCATAACCTAGACCTGATCTCTAATTTGAGGGATTTTGAGAGTGATCAGTTCATCAAGAATGTTTGATCCTCCTATCAACTTTAAACTTTTATCTAGTTGACCTTTGGCTTTTTCAATTTCTTTTCTAAAAGCCACTATTTATACCTCAAGCTTCACACATTCATTAGATTTAGATTGTTGTTCCATTTTGACTACATGTTATATTATTTTAGCCTCTTCAACTTGTGTCTTTATGCTAATTACCATCTAATCAGATTTATTAGACTTTTGAACATTTTCTCAATTTCCTTTTATCCAAGCTTCTTTGGTTTTGAGTTCTCTTTACTCAGCTTATAAATCTAATCTAGAGCACATTGATCTCACATTTTACTTCCACTTCCACTTCCACTTCCACTTCCACTTCCACTTCCACTTCCACTTCCACTTCCACTTCCACTTCCTCTTCCACTTCCTCTTCCACTTCCACGTCCACTTCCTCTTCCTCTTCCTCTTCCTCTTCCTCTTCCTCTTCTCCTTCTCCTCCTTATTCTCCTTCTTCTTCTCCTTCTTCTCTCCTCCTCCTCCTCCTCTTCTAGCTTATCTTTCAAATCTAGAGCACATATGATCTCACATTCTACTTCCACTTCCACTTCCATTTCCACTTCCACTTCCACTTCCTCTTCCACTTCCACTTCCACTTACACTTCCTCTACCTCTTCTTATTTTTATTCTACTTCTCCTCCTTCTTCTCCTTCTTTTTATCCTCCTTATCCTCCTCCTTCTTCTCCTCCTTCTTATCCTCCTTATCCTCATCCGTCTTCTTCTTCTCCTCCTCCTCCTCCTCCTTATCCTCCTCCTCCTCCTCCTCCTCCTCCTCCTCCTCCTCCTCTTCCTCCTCCTCCTCCTCCTCCTCCTCCTCCTCCTCCACCTTCTTCTCCTCCTCCTTCTCCTCCTTATCCTCATCCTTCTTCTTCTTCTTCATCTTCTCCTCCTCCTCCTCTTCCTCCTCCTCCTTCTCCTCCTTCTCCTCCTTCTCCTCCTCCTTCTTCATCTTCTCCTTATCCTCCTCCTTTTTCTTCTCCTTATCCTCCTCCTTACTTATCCTCCTTCTTATCCTCCTCCTACTTCTCCTCCTCCTCCTCTTTCTCCTCCTTCTCCTCCTCCTTATCCTCCTTATCCTCCTCCTTCT
>JARHVA010008532.1:427500-470921 GCA_037957365.1 Torreya grandis | reverse complement strand
GTTTATAATGTTTCATAAACAATGTTGCATATATAATGCCATGGGCCAAAAAAAATTGACATGTTTAAATGTAACATATACCAATCGTATATCTCATAGAGATGTTAAATCAATGTGAAGACAAGGAACAAGGGAAAAGCAAAAAGTAATAAGTCAATCTCTAGCCTATTATTCAAGAAAGTAGGCAACATCAAAGGATCATAGAACAAGTGAAAACTAATATAATACATCTATATGTATAAATGTCAAATAATATAAAAGTAGTATATTCATTTAGCATAATGTAAAATATGACTAATTAGAAAATAATTATTAAGATATGTAGATCTACATTTCATTTGAGTTCATACATAGGTATATAATGTTATAATACCACATGTAGAATTATATTTCCCTAATATAGGTATGGACACTAGGTATAATGGAAAATAACATCTAAAAGTCCATGTATAATGTATTTATTGCATCACACTCATATACCTTTTGAAATACATGTATGTATATATATAATAATGTGTTATCTACCAAATATGTGATAAATAACATATGCTAATAAATAAATGTGAATCTCATGTCATGTCAAGGTCTTGATTTTGAATTTTTTTTAATGTTTTTATATTTATTTAAAAAAAAATTCTTGGTATTTTTGATATTTTTATAATAAAATTATTTATGTATAGTATAAGAGTAAGTGCATGATGTTCATAATATTCTTCATAAGTTTCTATTCAAATACAACTAGATGGTAAGCTCATGTATCAACCATTTTAGTAATAAAAGTGCATCCAACCAACTATACTTTTACATGGATTAATTTTCTTTGTGTGTATTAGTGTTCTTGTGATTTACTTTCAGTAATAAATCACAAACCTAAAAACTAGAGATTATATTATTTCCATATTCTCTATTCATGTGATTTTTTATAGACATTGAGATGTACATTATCTTGAATACACTTTATATTGAGCTCTAATTCATGTAGCCATTTTTCCTGATGACTATTATATTTACTAGTGTCTTGTAAAGATACTTGTAAAGAGAGATTTAAAATTTTAGAGATAGTACTTCTTATATTCCATAATAAATAAAATATGGTGTAGCCTTTGTTGGTGTATGAACACTTGTCATATATAGAGAAATTATGTAAATAATTTGATTATGCCAATCTTTACCATGTATAGTAAATTTCTTATTTAATATATTGATTATTATAGATTTTTCACTTCTGATTGGCCATTTCCTTGTAGTTAATATGGAGTAGGGACAAGTGTGGTGAATATTAAATTTTAAAAAAAAAAATATTTAACAATTTTATTATTTAAGTATGATCAATTACCTGTTATAATAGTTTATGGTCATCCAAACTGTGAAAAAATATGTTCCATCAAGAAGTGATAGATATCCTATCCTATAGTATATTATAAAGGTAAGGCCTTTATCCAATTTATAAAATACAATGTTTCTCTAATAATGAATTTTGAATTTTTTTATGATTCTTGTTTTATATTTACAATAAATTTGAAACACCAAAGGGAATATGTCCAAGATGAAATAATGGGCTGTGATTTTTTTTGATGGGTAATAATCTAAGTTACATGTTTATAACATTGTGAATATAGTTTTGTGTATTAATGACATTTGTGTTCCATTATAGGTCAATAACAACCCTATTTTAAGAATTTTTAGGACATAGATTTTTCATTCAAGTTTTCTCCACAATCAATATCATGTAATTTAACTCAGCCTATTTTAATTTCTTCACAACTTAAACATAGAAGTAACTAGATGTCAAATCATGTTTTTAAAGAGACTCTAATTATAAAATAAATCATTACTTCATATTTTATTTTTTGTTTATCATTGCATGTATCATTTTATTGGATAAAAACCGAATATAATAGATTATATATATATATATATATATATATATATATATATATATATATATATATATATATATATCACTAACCATTTTGAATTGACTATGCTACAAGTAATTTAAATGACTTTTAAATCATATATGGCCTTTTTAGTAAGTAATTTGTGTCTTAGTTAATGAATAATAAAACTTACATGCTCATTTTTTATGTCAATAGGGATTAATGAAGTAGAATTATTAATTACATCAATGTGACTATTATCTTTATGGGTTGTGATTTATATTAAGATTTTGTTAAAGTGAATTATTAATTGTTGTGCCATTTCTTTAAATAGGATTAATTTATCTTCTTCAATTTAATAAATATATAGAACTTTATTTACCATTAGTTAATAATCTCCATATGAATATAGATATTTTATTTGGAGTGTACATGCAATAGATATGCCCAATATTAAAGGGTCACACTAATCTAGACTATCTGCACATGAAACTCCCAAGCAAAAGGAAAATGGAAATGGTTAGACATTAAGAGTAATAAAAAATCCATGATCTTTCACCAGGGGAACATTTTTATCCATCAAAGTACCATGATCCATGTAGCATTATCAATGTGATATGTCTTGAATTCATTATGAAATCCATCATTAATTAGTGATGTATCTAATAATAGACCTATTACTAGGTGATCTATGATAATTTCCCCTTTTACTAACTTTTGAGATATCAATTTAAGTTAAAATCCATGAGTAACATTAGCTGTTTGGAAATGTGTCATGATAAAATGTGATTTACACATGATAAACTTAAATGGTTCCACCTTTGTGATAACTTGTATGTCATTATTAAGCATATACTATTTATATACTATTTTAAGGCTTCCTATGGATGAAAACAAAACCTTAGGCATTTCTTACATATTATTAGGTACATGGAAATTAAAATCTATGAATTTTATTTTTTAATGGATTAATTATTGGGAAGTAACCCTCATGTTATGGCCCATGTAAATATAAAAACCACTTTGCCTATAATGAAATATATTATGAGTTTCAAAATTACTAGAACATATCTTCTAAGAAAAATATAAAAAAATAAATTGAAAACCAAATAAAATATAAATGAGTCAAAAATAATAGTTTCATTTCAACAATATGTTTTACCCTATTTTTTTATAAAACACAATAAATGTGTGTGTAATTATATATGTAAAACTAAAAAAATCATAACAATAAAAATGTATAATAATTAATAATTTAATTTTGAAATACGCTAAACATGGAAAACTATTATATTAGGAAAGAAATTTGAAATAAAAAACTTATTTGAAATATGGATTTCAACTAGCACTTTTGAATGTTTGAATCTGTAAATCATTAAAAGAGGGGGTTTTACAGTGTCAAGATTGGGAATTAAATAAAAAACTACTTTTGTATAGGTCCATTATAAGTGGACTATAGTTTAGGACATTAATGTCTTTTGATTGTGGACTTGTACCAATTGACTTTGATAATTTCTTGGAGAATTTTACATAAAGAAGAGAAGTTATTGAAATAATAGATTAGAATCAAAATAAAATAATATTCTTGGACAAGACCACTGTAAATTGGAAATAATGAAGGCTATTGTAATCTATTGACCATGTTGGGTGAATATTTTGTCAGCTCACTGATGACAAAATGGTTATATCAACCACAATATAAGGAGATTTATGCCACAAAAAGTGTAGGTTTACCACATCTTAATGAGATAAATCTCTCCTCTCATCAAGGGGAGGTTCCCTATCAATCACTTATATGCTATATATGTATATAAATAAACATAAAATAATACTCAGGGTAGTATAACACCATCGATCTCTCTTTTTTTAGACATGATGTTCAAGGAACAAAAGAAAGAGGTCCCAGTCGATGACTGAAAGCATTCCTCTTCTTTCAGGAATGGTATCCAGGATGGAGCAAAAAAATTCCTAAAGTAGTAACAAAGTTCACGAGGAAACCCATGAAAACACAAAGTCTTTTGTTGCCTCCTTCATTGATTCAGAACACATATAACAATAGAGTGAAACAAAGCCCAAAGTCTTCACCTAAAACTACAATGGATAAAAGGGTCACCAGGATAAAAGCATCTCAAAGTCTTTCTTTTATCTTTAGAAACATCTTTAGATAATTTCAATACTCACACTTTGCTTTTTAAATCGAACAGATGAGAGATTATCAAGAAATAGAACATAAGAACTATTTCCTAAGTAACACAAATTACTTCAACACAAAGTCTGAAATAAACATGTTTCTCATTCATTTGATAAAATATGATTTACAAATTGAGCACAAAGTCTCAAGAAGTATCTCAATTTCAGCAGAGTTTTTGCTCTCAATTATCTAGAGATACTATTACAAAAGAAGTTCCCTCTATATATAGGGAGAAAACTTCAAAATTGGAAAAAGATTAAAATATTAAAAACCTAGTCAAAGATGAGTCATCATTGACTTTTTGATATTTTATGGATTTTTTACATGTAATTACATATTACAAAAGTACATGAGAAGAAATAAAGAAGAGAGAATGGATGAATGATTTAACTCTTATTGCCAGACTTCTTCAGATGAGCATCATAAATGGTGATAGATGCCTGAATTCCTATACTGTCTGGCACAATGGTATTTTATAAGATCACTTTGGCTCTGATTGTAGTGTCTTTAAATGCTATGATTGATTTGGCATGACTAGTTAACCTGGTTCTTACATTATCTAGAGTTAACTGAGTATCTAAAATGTTATCCATAGAAGTCTTTGAAAATACTCTCTTTTAAATCCCTTTGGATCATACCTTTGAATTCTTGAATCATCTCTTCTACTAAAAGAAATTGATTATCTCTAGAGGTGAGATTGCAAGGCAATTCCTATAGTTTTTTCAATAGGCTGATTTCACTTTTCTCACTAGCATCCTTAAAAGACTCAAGATCTTTGATCAGCTCCTTAAGTACCTATGTTTTGTATATCAGTGATTCTTTGATTTCAATATAGGAATATTTGTTGGCAATGACACCAATTGATACCAAGGTGCATTTCTTCAGAGCCTTCGTCTCTACGCACTTGCTAAGATATTTATTCATAATGTCAATATCTTGAGAAATAAGAGAGATGAGGTCTTCTGAATCTTTCCTTATTTTCTTCATCTTCTCTATCTTCTCAGTAACCTCTGTAAGCAAGGAAATTCCTTGTGTATGCATCTTTTCTATATAATCTTCAAGTACTTTCCCTTTCATGTAGGTTATCTCTGCTTTTTGGATAACAAGATCATCTATGGAAAAGGCTTCTGGAGTCATTGCTTCAAGAGAAAAAGTGAATCTCCTGACTACCATGGTCAATTGTTCTTCCTTTGCCTTGTAATAATCTTTCATCTCCTTCTCCCTATCAAATTTTCAGACCATGATATCCATTGTTGACTATAGGTCACTCTTTGCACCCTCGTGAGTTATTCTCCCCAACTCAACACAAGAAATGGAGTAGTTTCTCATGTCAAAATCCTCTAGGGTTACATCCTATGGAGGTTTGGTTATCTCTAAAATTTTTTGCCCCTTTTCCTCAACCATTTTTGAAAGAATCCTTGGTTTCTTAGGAGTTTTAGCATTTACTGACACTATTTTGCCAAAATCAAAGTCATCTATAGAGATGGCTTGCTTCTTCCTTTTGGATGTGAAATTTAACAACCAAGGTGGGAGAGTAGAATCACTTACCATGACAATAGTCCCTACGACTGGTATTATTGGGGTAACATCTACACTACTAGTCAGAATAGTGGGTGCAATGGGTGTGGCAGGTGAAACTATATCAGCTGATGGCTGGTCAATGGTGGAACTATCTCTGATATTGAAAGAAGGAGATGAGAGACTAGGGATAGATCCTAAGGACTAAAGGATATCTCTAAAATCACATTAAGGATCACCAAAAATAAATGTAGGAGAAGTGGCTCCAGAAGAAGGAACATTATGGGAGAGAGAGGCAAAGGAGATACCATAGGGGATTGGGGTGGCGAAGAAGAAACCCCTGCAATTGGTTGTGTACCTTCTTAGGGAGATAGAGTTTCAGTTATCTATTACTCTGAAGGCCTATCATCTACCTCCATCCATTCCACTACCTTTTCCTGAGTGCTTTGTTCTTCAACCCCCATAGTTATTGATTTTGGCTCTTTCTCAGTAACCTTCAATTTCTTTGACACAAAGATGATTCTATGCTTGTGAGGCCTAAAAGGAGAATGAACGTTTCCTTTATTCTTAGTTTTGTTCTCTACTTTCTTCCTTGTTTCTTCTTGGAATTTAGCCTCTGATCCTATGGTGAATTCCTTCAATGTGATTCCCTTGGCTACAAGCCAATCATTGGTGTTAGCCAATATTGGTTCAAATCTCTTTCTTAAAAAATTCAATTCCTTTTGGGACCACTTAATTAGAGGAAGAGGAGAGTTAGCAACTTTTTTAGCCAAGTATCTACTGTTAATTACATTTTTATCATCAACCAAATTAGGGGGAATATCTGCAAGCCATAGATATTCAATTTGCTCTGGAGTCAGTCTATTGTAGTCCATTCTTTTGATCTCTTTTGCTATTCTCAAGTATATCTAGATGTCCTCAATCATGGGCTCATGAAACTAAGTCTTTCTTTTGATCATATCCTTGACACTCCTATAGTCAAAATTGGGCCTTCTTTTGAACTGCTTCATGGTGACTAGTTACATTTCTATCTCCATTACCCTTACTTTAACGACAGTCAATACTGAGTATCTACCAATTTCTATTGGGAACCTAAAACTTGGCTTCTTAAGTTCCATTTGCTTAGTGTGTATGACAATAATCTATCTACATAGCTCCATTAGGATTAATTTGTTAGATGGAAATCAGGGGAGCAAGTAGAAATAGCCTTGGAAAAATCCAACCCGTAGATAGAAAAAGCAGGGGAATTGTAAAAACATGCAGCCAAAATCATTGACGACCATCCAGGCTTCATCTGATACTCTTTTCTATTCTAGCTGATAACTCTAGAACTAAAATAACTTAAACCTAGACCCCGCTTAGTGCGAGTGCAGAAGTATTTTATTAATTTCAAAAAATTAAGTACATAAGGGTGCCTTTACTTTGTTAACCCTTTTACAATGCAAACATGGATTTATATAGTTTTTACCAATGACCGGTAAAAAACAACTAATCCTATAACCAACTATATACAAGAAAACAACCTGTAAGGTACTTCTAATCAATAAATATAAAACAATAAAACTACCTAATAATTAAACTGTAAGTTTATTTTATGGGGGTGTCTTTACTAAAAGATGGATGCCCCATTTACAATAATTATTTATTTCCTATCAAAAATATAACCTAAAGTTAAGACTTTAGAACAAGTACTAACAAACCCCCTATGATCTAAAGTCAGGTCTTTGGACACATACCAAGTATTTTTCTGAAATTTTCAAATTTGATTCTATCAAGGGGTTTTGTGAAGATATCAGATGTCTAATTGGTAGTTCGACAATATATAAGATCAAGAGTTTTCTTTGCCACCAGCATTCACAAATAATGGTATTTGACATCCATATGTTTTTTTTTGGCATGAAACACTAGATTCTTGGACATCTTGATTGCACTCTGATTATCAATGTATAACTATGTAGGAGCAAACTGAGAAACCTGAAGATCTTCAAGAATATAACGAAGGTAAACAATTTCTCTGGAAGCATCCCATGCTGTAATATACTCTGATTTTGCAAATTAATTTTCCACTGTATCCTACTTCTTACAACAGCAAGCAATGACAACTAAACCCATATGCATAGTGTATCCTGTGGTTGACACTCTGTCATCCACACATCCACCAAAATTTGCATCATAATATCTAACAATTTTGAAGTTCTTGTTGCGGCGGTATTCAAGGCCATATGTTTTCATTCCCTAAAGGTAATGAAGTACTCATTTTTCTACATGCCAATGAATTTCTCTAGGCTCATGCATAAACCTAGATAAAATTCCAACTAAAAATGAAATATTAGGCCTAATAGTCATCAAGTATATCAAACCTCCCACCAATTGTCTATATGTGGTGCCATCAAAAAAGGCACTGTTATCATCCTTAGACATTTTCAAGTTACTTTTCATGGGAGTAACGACAAGTTTGCAATCACTCATGCCAAACCTCTCTAATAACTCAGAAATATACTTATTTGTGAAATAAAAATACTATGCTCTTTTTGAGTTACCTTTATCCCTAGATAGTAGTGAAGAAGTCCAAGATCTGTCATCTCAAACCCATCTTTTAATTCCTTCTTCATAAACTTGTTATGGTTTTCAGCATTACCTATAATAAATAGGTCATCAACCTAGAGAACTAGTATCACCATTTTCTTACCCTACACTCAAAAATAGAAAGTATCATCTGATTCACTATGATGAAAACCATTGGATTTCAAGTATGAATCCATTTTCTCATACCAAGCCCTGGGTGCCTGTCTGAGCCCATACAAAGCTTTTGTCAATTTATACACTTTGTGTTCAGCACCCACCTATTCAAAACCCTAAGTTTGTTTCATATAGACTTCATCCTATAAATCACCATTTAAAAAAGCACTTTTAACATCCAATTGATGTACTTTCCAACCACTTTGTGCTGTTAAGGCAAGTACCATATGAATAGTGTACCATTTGGTAGTTGGTGCAAATGTTTCCTCATAATCAATACCTTCTTGTTGCACATATCCTTTTACAAGAAGTCATGCCTTATTTTTATCAATGGACCCATCTAATTTATACTTAGTCCTACAAACCCATTTACAACTAATGGGTTTAACATGTGAAGCATGATCAACTAAAACCCATGTATTATTGTTAAGTATGGAATCATACTCACATTTCATTACCTGTTGCCAAACATGTTCAGTAGATGCCTCCTCAAAAGTGGATGGCTCAGTGGAAGTAGTAACAACCATAGCATAGCTCACCTATTTTCAAGAATTCCTAGGCCTTATTAAACCAACTTCATCTGCTATCAAGTCAAAAAAAGTACTTTGAGCCCATTTTGGATACTTAGACAAATTATTCAAATCAGGGACTTCAGAATTCTCATTAGGTGCATTATTTGATGGGGGACATAGAGAATTTTCAATAAATTCTAAGTCATCAACCTATGAGCTTGTAGATGAAGGAGAGGAAAGTGAAGGAATTTGAGTCTCATACCATAACTTTGAAGAGTTATCCCCATTATTCAAACCCTTATCTCTTTTTGAATTTTTCTTCTCTAATCTATCAAGTTGAGAATCAATCTCTGCAGTGTTCATAGTCCCAAACTCATCAAATATTACATCTCGACTCACTATGAATTTTCTTGAATGTTGTGCAAGCAAATGAAACCCCTTTTTATCTTTAGAATAACCAAGAAAGATGTATTTTTGACTTCATGGTTTCGACTTAGTTCTATGTTTAATAGGAACCAAAGCAAAACAAACACATCCAAACACTATCAAGTGTTTAACTTTGGGTTTAAACCCATACCATGCCTCATATGGAGTTTGTCCCAAAAGTGCAACTGTTGGGACATGTTTCTCAAATACATTGTAGTACCAATAGCTTTGGCCCAAAACTTATCATCAAGCTATTTATAGTGAAACATGGCACATGTTGTGTCCTCTAAAGTTTTATTCATTCATTCAAACACTCTATTTTGCTATGGAGTATAAGCATTACTATATTGTCAATGAATTCCATTTTCTCGACAATAGTCTAAAAATTCATTAGAGGTATATTTACCTCCATTATCTAAACGAAGAGTGGCCAAATGTGAACCTGTTTCTTTTTCAACTAAGTGTAACCAATCAACAAACTTAATGAAAACTTTAGATTTATTTTTCATAAAGAATACCCAAGTTATCCTAGAAAAGTCATCAATAAACAAGGCAAAGTATCTACACCCATGAATGGATGATTTTTTCATGTCACATACATCACTATGAACTAATTGTAAACATCTGTTAGCTCTCTAAGATGACTATTTAGGAAATTTTTCCTAATTGGTTTGCCCAAAACACATGACTCACAAAGAATATTATCTTTGCAAAAAGTGGGCAACCCATTCACCATACCATATCTTTGCAAATCCACTAAAGAGTGGATATTAAAATGTCCATAGCGAAGATGCCATAACTGCTATGTAAACATAGTACCTATACCTATGTCAACAACTACTGCAAGTTCTATATTGGGAAGAAGCACCTTACAATGCAATCTAACCAAGTTTCCATCTTCATATCCTGTATACATTGATTTATGATCATCCATTATTGAATTGATGTAAATGAGCCCATTTTCAAGCACAATTTGATAACCTTTCTTTCATATAGTTACCAAAGAAAGTAAGTGTTTCTTTAATGTGGAAACATACCAAACATCCTCCAAGTATTTTATAGACCCATTAGGAAGAAGAATTTGAATAGAACCAAGTCCTAGTGGTGTATTCATAGACTTATTTGATAAGGTAACTAGAGAGAGAGAAGCTTCTTTATAATACCAAAATAAATCTCTCTTAAATGTCATGTGTTTGGTTACTCTTGTGTCTAAAACCCATACATCTGTGAGCTCATCTCTAGCCTCATATTCAATATAATCAATGTGGACCAAAGTAGTAAATGTAGATTCATGGGTAACATTACTAGATTCATCATAGTCATGATCGACATACTGAGCAGAGTTAGTCACTTTTTGTGGTCTTTGAATTTTATCAAAAAGAATCCTACATTGTGAGGCAATGTGACCAAATTTTCCACATCTATGACACTGAATGTCTGATCTACCTTGACCTCTTCCCCTATATGAGTTGTGAGTATGTCCTTGATCACTTGTTTTATGTGAATGTGATTGATTAGATTGTTGATTATTTGAATGACCCATACCTCTATTTTGATAGCTGCCTCCTCTATAACCTTGACCCCTTCTATAACTATTTCCTCTATTGTTTTGATGCCCAGATGAAGATGAACTAGGATTTGACTCTAAAAAATGGGCTTCTTCAATTTTCTTAGATTTCTTGGGTAGAGACAAGTATTGTTGGATGAGAAACTCAACCAACTTATCAAAGGTGATGGTTGTGATCTTATTAGAGACATGCAACATTTCAACAAAATTCCTATAGGACCATGGTAGTCCTTTCAAAGCAGCAATAACTATGAGGTCATCATCTAATTTTCCAAAACCAACCTTAAAGTACTCAGTAGTGATATTATTCAACTTAGACATATATTCTCCCATATCCCCATCTTCATCTAATGACAAAGTAAACAATTGCATATGAATATCTATCTTCTTATGCTTAGGTTTCTTATCATACAAATCTGACAATGTTTTCCATGCAGTGTAACTATGAGGAGAATTTTCAATATGAACATACGTATCATGAGTACAACAACATTTAATGAGAGCTAAGGCCTTAGAATCATGCAAATTGAATATATCTAATTTAGCTTGCTCTGTTGGCAATGTGGGATTTTCATTCTTAACAATATTTCATAATTCATTAAACACTAGTGAAGCCTCCATCAATCGTTTCTAATCTGAATAATTGGAAATTGTTAATCTATCACCATCTGAAAGCAAATTTTGAATTTTTTTCATTTTGAAATGAAAACAAGTGTAGTAGAGAAATCTGTGACAAAATGCAAAAAAAATGAAACAAATATCACACTCACTACACAAGACACTACTTCTATGGGGTTTTGCAATTAACCTCCGTGTAGAGCGTAAAAGAAAAAAAAAGTATTTTTGATGGGTTTTGCACTTAACCTCACCAAAAATCAATTATTACACCCTTATTTCACCAAATTATAACCTTATTCCACCAATTACACCTTGTCTCACCATAACAATGCAAAAGAAATATGATTGAATTATGCCCCTTTTATAAAAATTTAAATAACACAATACTATAAGTATGTGTTTTACAATATTCTGATTTTAAAAAGAGAATATTCCTTTTTCAAAAAAAGCATATTCCAAATCAAAAATAACTTTCTCCAAAAAGAAGGGATTTAAACCCTTGACCTCTTCCTTTGCAAGCTTCTAACAAAATAAGCTTAACCAATTGCTCTAAGAGCATTTGTAGAACATTATACTCAGAAATTTCTACTTATACCAAATTTTGTGTATGAGGGAAAATAAAAAAATTACATATGAGTAAATAAATTTAATTTTTTTCCTTTTTACAGCTTCTTTTCCAAGCTATCTCCCATGGGACCCAGTCACAACAAATTTAATGAAAATCAAACTTTAGAAATATCAAAAATAAATTGCTAAGTTTTATACTATGTCATTCTTCCCTTGGGATGCCATGGCTACTCCTAGATGTTTTTCTCCATGTGCTCTCTCTCTTACAGGCCATAAAAATCCATACAGGCTGAATAAAAAGGATTTTTACCGAGTTTTTGTAGATTTTAAGGTATGTTTTGCAGGGAATGGATTCAAAATGAAGCCTGGGCATTGGAAGGCCATACAACAGGGTGTATAAGTTCAAAAAAAATCCAAATTTTCAATTTGAATGCAAAAATAGGGATTTAATACCATTTGTAGATGTTTTACCTATTAAGAGGCCTGAGAATGAATAGAAATACCAAAGGTAGCCATGAATAAATATTATAGAGGTTTTTCTCAAATAAAAAGGCATACAAATCTGGTTTTGGTAAAAATGCAATGAATTTAATAACATTAAATTCTAAAAATTCATTTTTTATGCCAAATGAGGAGGTTTAACACAGGAAAATGGAGTATCAAATGATCAAAAAGATGACTTATTTCATGCCAAAAGATATCACGTGAATTAATTTTTCACCTTGTTCCTTCGAATTCACCAAGCTTCCAAAATAACCATCCTCTGATACCACTAATAACTCCAAAACCAAAATAGGTTGAACCTTGTCCCTGCTTAGTGCGAGTGCACAAGTATTTTATTAATTTCAAAAAATCAAGTACATAAGGGTGCCTTTACTCTATTAACCCTTTTATAATGCAAACATGGATTTATATAGTTTTTACCAATGACCAGTAAAAACAACTAATACTATAACCTACTAAATATGAGAAAACAACCCGTAAAGTAATTCTAATCAATAATATAAAACATTAAAACTACCTAATAATTAAACTAAGTTTATTTTATGGGGGTGTCTTTACTAAAAGATGCATGCCCCATTTACAATAATTATTTATTTCCTACTATAAATCTAACCTAATGTTAAGACTTTGGAACAAGTCCTAACACTAGCTAAGGATCGAAAAGGCACAAAAATACTATGAAGAATTCATCATTTACCCTCCTAAAGTGACGGATTGATGCTTTTAGTGTTAGCTAAGGATAATATGAATAAACTGGGGTGGTTATTTTATCTCCTTCTCTTGTCAAACTTGGAAAGGGTCACATTGAAGTTATAATGTATACTATGTACGACGTCATATAGAACTTCGAAGTAGTAGACACCTTTGTTAACTGCTCATGAAGAACGTTGATGATCTACTCACCCCAGAAAATGACTTGTTTCCCTTGTAGAATTATCTTAATAAAGGGATACATTCATTCATGGAATTAGAAAGAAGATGGTAGACCTCATACTCTACTGAGAAGAGTAATTAAGTCACCAACTTCTTTTATGAAATCACTTCTAGGAAAATTCTATGGCCATCTAGACAATTTGGCTCTAGGAGTATTGAGCCATCTATTGTTCATCACCTTTTTCACCTTCTCTAGATCTTTGTCATACTCTTTTTGTGCCTAAATGAAGTCAATTTTCAACACTTCGATAGCAGGAGGGCACATGAAAACTTTATCGATAAATTTGGGGTCTAATCAAATTATCATGTTGCCACTGGCATCTGACACTATTTAAGTCTCTCTGTTATAGAACTGGGCACATTGGAGGATGAACTCTATGTGATGCACTGCTACAGGTAAAGAGGAGACTAGATGGATGTTTCTCTTAATTATTCTTTTCATCTTCAATCTCAGGTTGGTCACCTTAGTTCTCTCCATGAACTCGGCCATATCTACGTGACTGATCTCTATGTCTCTAATGTTGTTGACATTAGAAGTGACTGAGGTGATTGAGAAAACAACTTGATATTGGTACTTCATGGCCTTCAACTTCTTTAGAGAAGCTTCAGTCATTGGGATGAGATTTTTTTGAGAGGATGTGGATGAAGGAGGATCCTCAAGGGGATCTATGGTAAGAATCATGATCATGTAATTAGGGAAAAATTGGCAATTTAGGGAAATTACACATCAAGTGATCATGACCAAGGAAGGGAACTTGATAGGGCTAAGGTGAAAATGGGTTGGAAAGTGAGAGGAAAATGGGGAGGAGATGTAAAAAATGGAAGGAACAAAAATTCTTCAAAGTTAGAAGAAATGGAGAGAAAGGATGCAAGGGTGGCAAAATCTACCACCCTAACATGTGGGATGGTCTATATACATAGGCAACAAAATTTTCCACCTATGCATACGAGTTGAAAGTTCATCGGCGGTAAAATTTGCTACTTATGCATGATAGCATTGTACATGTAAGGGTGAAAAATTTTTTAACCCTTGTAGGTAGTAAAATGGTGTAACAGCGGCAAATTTTACCACCCCTACAACATGGTCGAGTCAAGTTGCATCGGTGACAAAATTTTCCACTTGTGCAAAAGAAGAAAATGGTGTTAGGGTGGTCAAAATTGCTACCCTTATATGGGTAGGAAGACATGGTAAAAAATGGATGGTAGCAAAAACTACTGACCTAGCATGGAGGAAATGGATGAATAGCCAAATGGGGAGGAAGTGAAGAGGAGGGAAGGAGCATGGTGGAAAGAGAAAAGAGCCCGACAGGAGGAAGGGAAGGGGGGAAAAACAAAAAAAAAAAAAAAAAAACAACAAAAATAAAACCTAACTCAAAAGAAGAACATAAAATAAAATGCAAAAACAAAGACCTACCAGGAAAATGATGTGTAACGAGAACTTGAATCCAATGAAAAAACTTCTTCCTGCTTGCTGGATCATCCAAAGGTAGAGGGAAAGAGGAGGATTAAAAGAAATAAATCAAAATGAACCTAAAAGGAACTAAATGGGGTGAAAATTGGCCCCAACCACTCGATGCATGTGGCCATAAATGCTGGACACAAAAAATGAGGTAGTGTAGCGGTGGTGAAAATTATCGCTCCTACACTGAAATTAAAAGACATGTAGGGGTGGTGAATTTTGCTGCTCCTACATGGGAAGGAGGAAAATGCAGAGGCAACAAAATTCACTGCTCTTATATTTTGGATGCAAGGGTGGAAAAATTTGTTGTTCCTACATGGGAAAAGAAAAGAAATGCATTGACGGCAAATTTTGCCACCTTTGCATGAAAATGGAAGGAAAAAGACTAACTCTGGGAAAAGGGAAATTTGTCCCCTAGTCATATCGAGATTATAATGACTTTCAAATTCTGACATGTTGTAATTTAGTCCACCACCATGGTTCACTGCTCATTCAATTTGGTTAGACACATGATCCTTTTGTTGATTGAATTTTTGAAGGTTGAATCTTTGATTACTTTGGCTAACCTGAGTGCTGGTAGTTCTAAAGTGATAAGTATCTCTGCATTCAAGCCATACAATAGTTAGAATGGCAACATGCCTATGGCCCTCTTGGGTGTAATCTTATCTACTCATAAATCATCAAACAATGCTTTGTGCCAAGTTCTCTGATTGTCATCTACTAATTTCTTGATAATAGTAACCAGGTTCTTATTGCTCGATTTTGCTTGGCCATTCCCTTGTCGAAAATAATCTGAAGTATGGTATAGCATAATTCCATAATAAAAGTAGAACTGAGTAATTTCATGTGAAGTGAAATAGGTTGCATTATCTGTTACAATTTTAAGTGGAACCCCAAACTGAGAGATGATATTTTCTTTAAGAAAATTGCATACCACTTCAGATGTAGCGTGCTTGGTTGGGATGGATTCCACCCATTTGGTAAAGTAATCAGTTGTCATGAGGACATAATCATGTCTAGCACTCAAAGATGGGTTAATTTCCCCAATGAAGTCAATACCCCACTATTGAAAAGGCTCTTTGATTATTACTAGCTTGAGGGGTAATGCAGCTAGTTTAGGCTTTCCAATGAATTGCTGACACAATTCACATCTATGCACCCATTTGTAAGCATCTTCAAATAGTGTAGGCCAATAATACCTTGCTCACAAAATTTTATGTGTTGTCACTGGTGCAAAAAATGTCCCCCATAAGCCAAATTGTAGAAAGACTCCAAAAGTTTATCTTGTTGTACCCTATCAACACAATCAAGAAATACCCCATCCAAGCTTTTTTTATACAAACCATTATCCCACAAAACATAGCTAGTGGCTTTTAGTTTAACATTCCATTTTTCCTTATAGGAGAGATGAGTGGGACACTCACCATAGGTCAAAAAATGGGTGATGTCAAAATACCACTCATCAATAGTGGAAACAAAGAGGACTATAGGCATCTCTTCGATCTCCATTTCTTCATTTTTTGCTCCCTTGGGAATGTTATCGGCAATCAACTGACAAAGATCCTTTCCCTGCACAAGTTTGGTAGGTTTGTTGTCTAGATTAAACTCTTGAATCTTGGCAATCCAATTACCCCTCTTTGTACCAAATTTTATTTGAGTCAAAATGGACTTCACTATTGTATCAAGCACTAAAACCTTAATATGTGAGTTCAGAATATAAAACTTGAAATGTTTAACTGCTCTGACCACCGCATATGCATGCTTCTCCATGTTTGAATATTTCAACTCATGAGCTTTGAGCAAATAACTCATGAATAAAATAGGAGGTTCCACCCCTTCTCATTTCTAGTGAACTAAAATAGCTGAGAATGTATGTTCAAAAGCATAACTATATATTTTGAAGTTTTTGGTGTAGTCTAGACAAAGTAGAATTGGTGCATGAGAGATTGCTTCTTTGATGTCTTTGAATGCTGATTTACCCTCTGCAGTCCACCTAAAGGTGGCTTTGCCTTTCATCATATTGACAATGTGGTGAGTTTTCTCATTGAACTCAGGGATGAACCTTTGAATAAAATTAAACTTTCTGAAGAAAGAGTGAATTGCATTTTTATTGGTAGGCAAAGTAAGCTCTTGGATGGACTTGACTCTTTTTGAGTCAATTTTTATACCTTCTTGGGACATAATATGTCCGAGGAATTTCCCTTATGTCACCCCAAAGATATATTTTTTGGGATTTAGAGAAATACCATTATGATAATAGCATTCTAGTATTCTTTATAAATGGTGGACATGGTCAGAATGATGCTTTGAAAATACCATAAAATCATCTAGGTATACTACAATGAACTTACACATTTCATCCTTGAAAGTGAGGTCCATCACTCTTTTAAATGTGGCACCTACATTAATTAGACCAAAAGGCATTCTTTGATAAGTGAGGGTGCCCCATGGTGTGGTGAAGGTAGTCTTATGTTGATCTGCTTTTCCAACTTATACCTCATTGTACCTTGAGAAAGCATCCAACATTAATAACATCTCTAAACCTGTCATCACCTATATAACTTGATCCATGATAGGGAGAGGGTAGTTATATTTTATAGATAACTAATTCAAGTTTCTAAAATCCATGTAGATTCAAATTTCACCATTCTTCTTTCTCATAGGCATTATATTGGCAATCCATGTGGAGTGATGGATTGGGAAAATTATCCTGGCATCAAGAATTTTTTGTATCTTAGATAAAATGGTACCTGATATTTTTGGATTATATTGCCTAGAATTTTGCTTGTAAGGTATTGAGTTAGCCTTAAGAGGAATGTCATGGCAAATTTCATCAAGCTTGAGTGATTTTAGGTCATCATAGGAATATGCTAAGACATCTATATATTGGCAGAGTAGATTAGTGAGCTTGAATCTCTCCTCAGGAGTGCAACATTTTCCAATGTTCACCATTTTAAGATCTCCCTTAGTTTCTAAATTTACTTGATAAAAATCTTGAGTGGAGTTTGAATCTATTCGTCATTGTTTGATGAATCTATCATGGTTATTAAATAGTTTCTCTAGGAAAACCAAGCGTTTGGGAATCTTATTCCCCTTAAGTTGCATGAACTCTTCACCTATGTCTGTATGTGATTCAAAAGTTGTCTCACATCTTTAAAGTTCACTGCCTTCAAAATGCAATTGTTCAAAGCTATCCTTTTGCTCTAAAAAGGCAATGATTTGATTGTCATTGTTGAATACTTGCCAATGGCTGGCATTATCAGGTACACTTGGTCAAAAGAATAGTTCAATAGTGTACTTTTTTATGTTATTGTCTGGGTGGGGAACCAAGAGAGTATCAAAAATAGCCAATGCATCTGCCCGGTCATTGAATTTTCTTAGAATAGCATAGATGCTAAAAGCATCAAAGTTTTCAATTTTGTCCCAGTCTAGATTGTGGTATTGGAAAAATATTTCATTCTTGGTTTGATAGAGGTTCCTTACCTAATAAACCACCAATTCAATGTCCCCTTTAGCATGAATGAGTTTAATGCCTTTTTATCTAGCAACCTACGTCCAAGCAATAGGAATTCATAATCAGCTATATTGTTGGTGTTTCTAAATTGTAACTTGTAGGATAAAAGAATAATATCTCCTTGAGGAGATACCAACACAACTTGAGATCCTAAACTGGTAGAGGAGCAGCTGCCATCAAATTCTAAGATCCATACCCCATTAGACACTTCTTTTCCTTTGAAAATTTATTCATTTATAGGAAGATATTCTTCCATGTATTCATTTAGCTTCACCAATTCTTCTAATGTGTCATCTGAATACATTTCCAAGTTGTTACCTATAGGAGTTTCATCGGATGCCTCATGAACTTTATCTGTAGATAGGAAGTAGTTACCCATGCCTAAAGACTCAAATAAAATTTGAGCTTCTGGTGCTGATGATCGGGTGACTACATATTTTACCTCTTTTTTAGGAAGCAATCTCTTCATAATACCTTGAATTGGGATCCTTGCCTCAAACAAGTCAATTCTTAGCTCACCCCCAACATCCTTGAAAAAAATTTGCCCAAGAAGGATGTCATAAGAGGTCAGAACATTAGCCACTAGAATCATCATTTTTATTCTCTTTTCTAGAAAAGTTGTGACCATAAATTGGGAATTTTTAATTTAATCAAGGAGTAGGACTTGCTTGTTTTCCATAGAAAAACACCTCCCAAAAATTTTGGTCAAAGTTAAACCAAGGGAATATGTGACCTTGGCAAGCATAACATTATCGGAAGCTCCAGAGTCTATTATGCAATTACTCAATTTATAACCATTTATCAATAGGGAAACATAAAAAGGTTCTATTTTCTCAGGAGCAACAAGAGGAGTCATGAAAAGATTATTTTGGGTGGATTTACCCTTGGGGGAATCATGATTTGCCTTTGAATAATCTTGTCTTGTGGGAATGACTTTATTTTTTACATATTTTGCCAACCTATCAAACTGTTCAGGGTTGGCTCACAAATACTCAATCTTAGTCATTTGAATCTTAGTCTTTTTGGCATGATAAATTATATCAAATAATTGAAATGAATTTGAGACAAAGAAAAAAGGCCCATTATCTTGATCTTTAGTGGGTGTGGCACTGACCTGAGAAATAGAAGTGGAAGATATGGGATAGTTTGAGGTACTTACTTTTTTGTTAGTTACCTGATCCTTTGGTTGGGAAGGAAATGGAATCCCTTGTTTAGCGATGGAGACCACCGACTGAGGTTCTTCTTCTACTTTTCCTTTGTTAATTTGTGGAGCTGACTGGTTTTGAGATTTTGTAAAAATATCATAGGATACATGAAACCCTTCTCCCTTAATTTTAGCTTCGTCTTGGTAATCTAGGAAACTAATATTGGAGTCATCAGCTAATTCTTCTTCCTGCTCTTTGAAGAGATTAAAATCATCTTGTTTGTCCAACTTAGGTTAGAGTGAAAAATTGTGTGTAGCCTCTAGGTAACTAACTGTTAAATTGGTAGGTGTTGCTTTAATGGTAAGTTTCTCCTATGGGGGAGGCAGGAAATTTGGTTGCCCTTGGTTTTAGGCAGTATTGCCTTGATATTGTTGATTCTAGAATGTTATCATTGGCATATCTCGATAAGTGGGAGCAAACATACCTTGGGCCATTTGTTTTTTCAAATCTATCAGTTCATTTGTTAACTTTTGCACCATAGGATCTGTAGTGCTTGTATAACTTTCAGTAGATAAAGAAAATTTATTTTTACTAGAGTCTTTTTTGATCTTACCTACTAGGATATGATCATCCTCAATCTCAGTAGCCAAACTTTGAGCCATCACGAGATAAATAGTGCCAACCTAACTTAATAGAAAACTTACTTCATGAAGTTGTGAGTTAATAAAAAAGCACTTGAGATTCTCTGATGTGGGTTGAGCGATGGTAAGAATCTGGTTCCTTAACTTATTGAATTTGGCTATGAAATCCCTCATGTGCTCATGGGGTTTCTTCTTCATTTGCGTAATCTGAGCTAAGAAGGCATACACATCTTTAGTAGATTTAAACCTAACTTCAAATTTGGACTTGAGTGTATTCCAATTAGGTATAGTTCAAGCTTGAAGGTGATAAAACCAATCTATGGCAGTACCTTGCAGAGTTTCTACAAAAAGTCTCACTGCTATGTCTTTAAATTTTACACTGATTACACCACATGTTATAGAGAAGGTGATAGTATGCTCAATGGGGTGAACCTTCCCATCACTAAAAAGCTTGGAAAAAGTTATTCTGGAACTATGAGGTAGTTCATGTAAGGATGGGCTCAAATTAAGAGGGCCGAAAAAATTGCCCCACGGACCTTGAGCCATTATGATAGGGAAGTTAAATGGTGAGATAACAAATCTTGGTGGGGTCAATAAAGACAAAGCCTTACTAGTATTGAGACTAGAAGATTCACTAGGTATGGGAGATCTAGTGTTGGTAGGACGGAAGCTCCTAGTTCACTAAAGGCGAGGTAGTGGAGGAGAAATCTCAAATTTAGTTTGTCACACTAACTTGAATATGGGATCAACAATACCTTGAGCTCTCTGACCTTGTGTGTACAATGGATCTATCAGAGTGTCAAATGAAAAAGGAACTAAAACTACTTTAAGTTTAAGCTTGAGGCTTCAAAATGCATGTTCATATCCCTAGCAGAGTTTCAAAAAATTGTTAGGTAAATATTTTGTCATCAACTCATAGATGACAAAATGGGTATATCAACCACAATATAAGGAGATTTATGCCACAAAAAGTGTAGGTTTACCACATATTAATGATATAAATCTCTCCTCTCATCAAGGGGAGGTTCCCTATGAATCACTTATATGCTATATATGGATATAAATAAATATAAAATAATACTCAAGGTAGTATAACACCATCCATCTCTCTTTTTTCAGAGATGATGTTCAAGGAACAAAAGAAGGAGGTCCCGATCGATGGCTAAAAGCATTCCTCTTCTTTAAAGAATGGTATCCAGCACAGAGCAAAAAATCTCTTGAAGTAGTAACAAAGTTCAGAAGGAAACTTGTGAAAGCACAAAGTATTATGTTGCCTCCACTAATTTAGAACACACGTAACAACAAAGTGAAACAAAGCCCAAAGTCTTCACCTAAAACTATAATGGATAAAAGGGTCACCAAGATAAAAGTAGCTCAAAGTCTTTTTTTTTGATCTTTAGAAATGTCTTTAGATAATTTTAATACTCACACTTTTCTTATTAAATCGAATAGATGAGAGATTATTAGGAAAGAGAACATAAGAACTATTTCCTAAGTAACACAAATTATTTCAACACAAAGTCTGAAATAAACTTGTTTCTCATTCATTTGATAAAATATGATTTATAAATTGAGCACAAAGTCTCAAGAAGTGTCTTAATTTTAGCATATTTTTTTGTCTCAATTATCTAGAGAAACTTTTACAAAAGAGGTTCCCTTTATATATAGCAAGAAACCTTCAAAATTGGAAAAAGAATAAAATATTAAAAACCTAGTCAAAGATGAGACATCATTGACTTTGGGATATTTTATAGATTTTTAACATGTAATTACATATTACAAAAGTGCATGTACTTTTACATGACAAAAGTACATGAGAAGAAAAAAAGAAGAGAGAATGGAGGAATGACTAAACTCTTGCCACCAGACTTATTCAGATGAGTATCATACATGGCGATAGATGCTTGAATTCCTATACTATCTGGTGCAATGGTATTTTTGAAGATCATTTTGGCTCTAATTGTAGCATCTTTTAATGCTATGATTGCTTTGGCATGACTAGTTAACCTGGTTCTTAGATTATCCAGAGTTAACTAAGTATCTAAAATGTTATCCATATAAGTCTTTGAAAATGCTTTCTCTTCAAAATCACTTTGGATCATACCTTTGAATTCTTGAATCATCTCTTCTATTGATATAAATTGATTATATCTATAGGTGAGATCTCAAGGTAACTCCTCCAGTATATTCAACAGGCTGATGTCACTTTTCTCACTAGCATCTTGGAAGACTCATGATCTTTGATTAGCTCGTTAAGTACCTAGATTCTGTATATAAATGATTATTTGATTTCCACATAGGAATATTTATTAGCAATGATATCGATCGATACCAATGTGAATTTCTTTAGAGCCTTCATCTCTACCCACTTGATAAGATATTTATTTGTACTATAAATATCTTTAGAAATAAGAGAGACAAGGTATTCTAAATCTATCATTATTTTCTTCATCTTCTCTATCTTCTCAACAACTTATGTAAGCAAGGAAATTCCTTGTGTCTGCAACTTTTCTATATAATCTTCAAGTACTTTCCCTTTCATGTAAGTTTTCTCTACTTTCTGGATAACAAGATCACCTATGGAAAAGGCTTATGGAGTCGCTGCTTTAGGAGCAAAAGTGAATCTCCTAACTACCACAGTCAATTGTTCAACCTTTGCCTTGTAATAATCTTTCATCTCCTTCTTCGTGTCAAATTTATGGACCATGATATCCATTTCTCACTATAGGTCACTCTTTGCACCCTCATGAGTTACTTTCCCCAACTCAACATGAGAAATGGAGTATTTGTACATGTCAAAACCCTTGAGGGTTGCATCTTGTGGAGCTTTGGATATCTCCAAAAAATTTTGCCCCTTTTCCTCAACCATTTTTGAAAGAATCCTTGGTTTCTTAGGGGTCTTAGATTTTACTGACACTATTTTGCCAAAATCAAAGTCATCTGTAGAGATGGCTTACTTCTTCCTTTTGATTGTAAAAGTTGACAACCAAGGTGGGAGAGCAGAAGCATTTACTATGGCAACAGTCCTTGTAGTTGGTGTTATTAGGGTAGCATCTACACTACCAATGGGAATAGCGGGCACAGTGGGTGTAGCAGGTGAAACTGTATCAGCCATTGGCTAGTTAATGGTGGAACTATCTTTGATATTGAAAGAAGGAAATGAGAGACTAGGGATAGATATTAAGGAGTGAAGGACATCTCTATAAGTGCCTTGAGGATCACCAAAAATAAATCTAGGAGAGGTGGCTCCAAAATAAGAACACTGATGGGAGAAAGAGGAAAAGGAGACACAAGGGATTGGGGTGGTGAAAAAGAAACCCTTGCAAGTGGTTGTGACCCTTCTTAGGGAGATAGAGTTTCAGTTCTCTATTGCTCTGAAGGCCTATCATTTATTTCCATCCATTTCATTACCTTTTCTTAAGTTATTTATTCTCCATCCCCCATAGCAATTGATTCTGGCTCCTTCTCAGAAATCTTTGATTTCTTTGACACAAAGATGATTCTAGGCTTGTGAGGCCTAGAAGGAGAAGGAACGCCGCCTTTATTCTTAGTTTTGTTCTATACTTTCTTCCTTATTTCTTCTTGGAATTTAGCCTTTGATCTTGTGATGAATTCTTTCAATGTGATTCCCTTGGCTGCTAACCAATCATTGGTGTTAGCCAATATTGGTTCGAATCTCTTTCTTAAAGAAGTCAATTCCTTTTGGGACCATTGAATTAGAGGAAGAGAAGAGCTAACAACTTTTTTAGCAAGGTAACTATTGTTAGTTATGTTTTTATCATCAGCCAAATTAGGAGGAATATTTGCAGGCCCTAGATATTTAATCTACTCTCGAGTCAGTTTATTGTAGTCCATTCTTCTGATCTCCTCTATTGTTCTCAAGTCTATCTAGATGTCCTCAATCATGGGCTCATGAAACTGATTCTTTCCTCTAATCATATCTTTGACACTCCTATAGTCAAAATTGGGCCTTCTTTTGAACTGCTTCATGGTGACCAGTTGCATTTCTATCTCCATTACCCTTGCTTTAGCGGTGGTCAAAACTGAGTATCTACCAATTTCTATTGGGAACATAAAACCTGGCTTCTTAAGTTCCATTTGCTTAGTGTGTATGACAATAATCTATCTACACAACTCCATTAGGACTAATTTTTTAGATGGCAAATCTAGGAAGCAAGTAGGGATAGCCTTGGAAAAAGCCAACCAGTAGATAGCAAAAAGAGGGGAATTGTAAAAACATGTAGCCAAAATCATTGACAACTACCCAAGCTTCATCTTCTACTCTTTTTAATTCTAGTTGAGGATTGAAAAGACACAAAAATACCATGAAGAAGGCATGATTTACCCTCCTAAAGTGATAGATTGATCCTTTTAGTGTTAGCTAAGGATAATATGAATAAACCAGGGTGGTTCTTCTATCTCCTTCTATTGTTAAACATGGAAAGGTTTTCATTGAAGCTATAATGTATACTAAGTATGAAGCCATATAGAACCTCGAAGTAGTAGACACCTTTGCCAACTGCTTATGAAGACCATTGCTAATCTGCTCACCCCAAAAGATGACTTGTTTCTCTTGTAGAATTATCTTAATAAAGGGATACATCCATTCATGGAATTGGGAAGAAGATGGTAGACATCATACTATGCTAAGAAGAGTAATGAAGTCACCAACTTCTTCTATGAAATCACTTCTCAAAAAAGTTTGCAGCCATCTAGACAAGTTGGCTCTAGGAGTCTTGAGCCATCTGTTGTTCATCCCTTTTTTTGCCCTCTCAAGATATTTGTTGTACTCTTTCTATGCCTCAATGAAGTCAATTTTTATAACTTTGGTAGTAGGAGGGCACATGAAAACTTTATCAATAAATTTGGAATCTAGTAAAATTATCATGTTGCCACTGGCATCTGACACTGTCTTGGTCTCTATGTTATATAACTAGGTGCACTAGAGGATGAAGTATGTGTGATGCACCACTATAGGGAAAGAGGAGACTAGATGGATGTTGCTCTCAATTATTCTTTTCATCTCTGAGCTCAAGTTGGTCACCTTGGTTCTCTCCATGAACTCGGCCATATCCATGTGACCGATCTCTGTGTTTCTAATGTTGTCAACATTAGAAGTGACTGAGGTGATTAGGAAAACACCTTGATACTAGTACTTCATGGCCTTTGACTTCTTCAAAGAAGCTTCAATCATCAAGATGAGACTTTTTTGAGAGGACGTCAATGAAGGAGGATCCTCAGGGGGAACTGTGGTAAGAATCATGATTGTGCAACTAAGGAAAATTTGGCAATTTAGGGAAATTGCATGTTAGTTGATCATGACGAAGGAAGGGCACTTGATAGGGACAAGGTGCAAATGGGTTGGAAAATGAGATGAAAATGGGTAAGAGGCATGAAAAATGGAAGGAACAAAAATTCTCTAGAGTTAGAGGAAATGGATAAAAATGATGCAAGGGCGGCAAAATTTACCACCCTAGCATGTGGGATGATCTACATGTATAGGTGGCAAAATTTGCCACTTGTGCATGCAAGATGAAAATACATCAGCAGAAAAATTTACCTCTTATGCATGCTTGGATAGTACATGTAAGGGTGGAAATATTTTCTACCCTTGCAAGTAGGACAAATGTGTAACAGTGACAAATTTTGCCACCCCTGTAATGTGGTCGAGTCAAGTTGCATCGGTGGCAAAATTTACCACCTGTACAAAAGAAGAAAATAGTGTTAGGGTAGTGAAAATCACTTCCATTACATGGGTATGAAGACATGGGAAAGAATGGAGGGTGGCAAAAATTTCCACCCTAGCATGGAGGAAATAGATGAAAAGTTGAATGGGGAAGAAGTGAAGAGGAGGGAAGGAGCGTGATGGAAAGAGAAAAGATCCCCGATGGGAGGAAGGGAAGGGGGGAAAAGAAAAACAAAAATAAAACCAATAAAAATAAAACCTAAATCAAAGGAAAAACATGAAATAAAATTCAAAAATAAAGACCTAGCTGGAAAATAATGCACGATGAGAACTTGAATTCAACAAAAAATGCTTCTTCCCGCTTGTTAGATCATCTAGAGGCAGAGGGCAAGAGGAGGATTAAAAGAAATAAATCAAAATAAACCAAAAAGGGATTAAATGGGGAAAAAATCAACCCCAACCACTTGATTCACATGGCCATAAATGATGTGCATGACAAATGAGGTAGTGTAGGGGTAGCAAAAATCACCGCTCTTACACTGAAATTAAAAGACATGTAGGGGCAGCAAAATTCGCCACTCCTGCATGGGAAGGAGAAAAATGTAGGGGTGGAAAAATTCAACACTCCTACATTTTGGATGCAAGGGTGTCAAAAATCATCTCTCCTACATGTGAAAGGAAAATAAATGCATTGATGGCAAATTTTCTGCCTTTGCATGAAAATGGAAGGAAAAAGACTAACTCTTGGAAAAGGGAAATTTGTCCCCTAGTCGTATCAAGATTGTAACAACTTTCAAGTTTTGGGGAAAATGTAATAGAGAGACATTACGAACTTTGAATGATGTCAATTGAGTAAACATGAGAACAAGAAAAACTCATCTCAAAAAATGAACTTAGAGAGAAAAAGGTGAAATAGACAAGTTTCATAGGGGTTGTTCCAAAAATGAGCTAAGCTGATTTTGGAAACAACAGACAATAGTCTCATCCTTGTTGATTGTGAATAAAGCTATCACTACAAATTTTATGCATGTGTCTACTATAGAAATTGATATATCACAATTTTTAATGTGTCACATAAAATTTATTAATTTAATTTTTGTTATTAGAAATCATAAGTTCCCTCTGATGGCTTGAACACCTACAAGGAAAAAGATGTAGTGCAATGGGTTTAACTAACCTCAATCACTTCCTTGATGATTGGCCACTACCTTCATATCCAATGCTCAAAGGGTGGAAATCAATCCCATGTAGTTATCCTACTTATATTTAATGTGAAATTGTGCTCCTTAACTATATGTATGCAACTATAAATATGGGTTTGATAGTAAACAATGATAGATTTTTATTTTATTTTTAAGTAACTTTAGACTTGGATTATGGTTGAATTTATTAACTAATATTAAATTTTATAATATTGAAGAATAATTTATTTTTATAAATAATGCTAGGATTTATAAATATAACATTGAAGGCATAAAGTAATGAATTATCAAGGGATCAAAACATAGGTAGCACCAAAAAAGCATATCTCCTTAACAACCTACAATAAGAAGTAAGAATAAAAGAAAATAATGAATAAAAAATTATTTTATCAAAATGGAGAGAAATAAAATGTGTCATTTTTCTCAAAATATATCCTTCTTGAATTAATTAAGGAATTATCAAAAGAAAAAACATTAAAGTCTTGCGATTATGCCACAATGTTTGGGATCTAAATTTGTTTATCCTATGAGTGAAGTGTTTTATTGGTTTTTTAAAATGTCAAGAATTAATTTAACATAATATTTAAATGGATGAAATTTATAACATTTAGAAATATGATTCCCATGTTTACCACAAAGCTCACAAAATTTACAGTTTTCAACCAAAGTATGACCATGAAAATCATTATAACCAAAATAAGTCTTATGACATTGAAAAAAACTATCATGTAATTATATTTTGTGAGGGGGATAAAATTAATTTTCATTATCATTATAGTTATTGAAACTAAGACCTACAAAAATTAGGTTAGATTTTTAAAAAATGGGCTCAATAATGTCATGTTCAGGTTTGTTGAGATCACCACTAGAATTACCCATTGAGTGCATAATTTTTAAGCCAAGTTTATAAAAATGAGTGTGAAATGGATTAAAATAGTTACTATAATCACATTTAAAATCATCATTATGTGCATTATTTTGATCAAAATTGGAACTCTAGATTAATCATATCATTTTAATTATGCATATTCTCCAATTTTGAATCAAGAGATGTTTACAATGCATTAAGAGTCATTTAATTACATGAAATTTGAAACTTGAGTGCATGTATTTAATTATTTTGGATAATAATTTTATTCATAAAATTTTTAATGCTAAGAATAAAACTATTTTTAAATCTAATTCATAAAAAAGTTGATTTTTTAAAAATTAATGCATAATTTAGGTTGTGAATGCATTAAAACACCAATGTTATCTAAAAATTAAAGCCAAATAAATTTAACATGTATAACAAAATGATTAAATTTAAATAATAATAAAAACCCAAGACTATATGAAAAGGTAGAAAAGGATTATTTAGTATTGCCTTAAGATTAAGGTATAGATGATGAAATTGAATATTCATAACATCTCAATCTTGTACATTTGACAAATATCAATTATGGATCTACCCTTCATTTATATAAATTCACGATATTAAAAGGCCTAAATTTGCCATCTCAATGTGTCATGAAAATTGATTTGGGATACTCTAATTTTTTTTATGGAATTGAATTAGTTATTCATATTGATGATGTTAACATATTACTTACTTATTTCTAATAATTACTTAATTCAATTATTTATTAACAGATATTATGGACATTTATAACACTTTATATTTAGATGTTATTATGTGTTATAGATATTTCACATTGTCCTATTGTTATTTCATTACATAATTTATTGATTTTGACTAGATAAATTTAGTTTAGAATTATCTTATTATATATGATATTATTACCCTATTCAAATAGTATTGATGTATTATTTAGGTGGTTGTAAGAACAAAGAAGAACGAACTAGGTTGAGAATGAAATTTATAAAAAGTGGATACAAAGGGGTAAGAAGGAGTTATTTGATATGCTTCTAAGTTGAGTGATTATGAGCATTATCTCTTTATATTCAATTTCAATTTTTAGATTTCATGAATTACTCAACTTCTTTATTAAGTTGTTTCATGATTAGTCTTTAAATGTGTTAAGTATTTTGACTAGGTTATGTGTTTATTAATACTAATTATTTATTATTTGGCTTGTATTTTTTTGCCTTTATTATCCCTATAGTCAAGGATCTTGTTCTGGTGGTCATATTTTAATTTTTTATGTTATTTTTCCCTGCACTCTTATATGATCACATTATTATTTTATTCCTTATGCATAAAGTTTTCTATGTTATCTCTAAGTTACGTGAGTTCATATTTTGTATGCTTAGTGTTCATTGAGTTTATTTTGGCTAATTACTTTGACCTTTTAGAATGACCATGACTAGGTCATGGGATGATTATTAGTTTGATTATTTAATGTTATAATTTTTAATGGGTTGGTCTTAACAGAGAATTAGGTCATGATGACCCAATCCCCAAGTTGTTTCCATTGAGTAACTTTGAATAATTTATTTTTTTGTCATTTTTATTTTCTTGAGCTGACTCTATTTAAACCCTAATTGAATTCTACCAATTTTTTAATGGAAATCATTGGATACATAGTTGTATTATGTATACACATAGTATTTTCAAAAATTTATTGATTAATGACACTTCATATCTTGTAAGAACCTATCAATTCTCAATCTCTCCAAGTGCACGATTTAAGGGGTGGACTAGGAAAGTGGTGGAAAGACAATCAATGCTTCATAATATTGTTGTTCCTTTTTCCACTTACCATCTACACACTTGTATCCTAAAATCTTAAACCCTAAGCTTATTTATCTCTTTCCTATCCATTCTATTCATTATCTTGCTTTATTCCTTCATTTATTGTCATGTTACCCTTTTGACATATTCAAAAAACTAGGTCAACCTAGTTGACCTAATGTGTTTTGGGGATGCTTTATCACTTTTGGTTTGTTAGCCTCCCAGCCAACCTAGTACAAACCTAGTGACTTATCCTAAAAATGTGCTAGGTCAACCTGATTGACCTAATAAAGTCAACATGTATAAAATTTTTTAGGGTAAGATACTATTATATATAATATAATTCTTTACCATTCATAACAGAGAGTTTAATTAAGTAAATAACTTTGAACAAACATCTACTTATTGACCATTCTACTTGAGGAATAAAAATTTATGGTTCAATACTTTCTTTGGAGATCTGATCTTGTCTTGTGGAGACGTATTTTTGATGATTAGGTAGATTATGTAGCCTAGATCTGGTTTATCTTGGTTATCCTTACAAACCATAACAATCTTTTGAGAAGTACCTTGTCCAAGCGAGAGATTGAGGCTTGACAAGTCTGTCTTCAATAAGAGTAGAGAGATAATGCAATATGTATTCTTCTCTTCCATGTATTAGGATCGTGTATACATTGACATGAGTATTTGTTTCCTATGCATGTTTAGTTTAGTTTTTGTTTTTCTTATAACCCCCACTTTGTGTCACAAGATTTGGTGAAAACTTGATTAATTTACTTTTCTTGTTATTAGAATAGTTTTCTCTATTTTGTTTGTTAACATAAGTGAAATATTAAATCATAGGACTCTTTTAGGGTTATTATGTGATTATATTAGATTATTAGCTTTATAAACCTTCCTATCATCATATGTTGTGACAAGTGATACAATTGATCCCCTAATCATGTCTAGTGGATCCCCATGTTGGTCATGCTCCCACTTAACAAGTGTATACCCAATCAAAAGTGTATGTGTTCTCTATCTTAGCCAATCAAATATTAATTAATTTACATCATGAAATTATGATTACATACAGACTGGTCTAGGAATGTGAGCTCAGTTATGTAGTTGAATTTTTGGGGGGAAATGGATTTTACTCTTATACCCACACCATAAGTTACGATAAAAATGTAGGAGTAATGTGGTCTTTAACATCAACTAGGAGAGTTTGAATGAGCTTGGTTAGGTGAAATAATAAAAAGGATTTTCATTTTAGAGACTAAGATAATATGTATTTTTGGTGTGAACAATAGGTGGTTTATAATTTTGTTTTGTGCAAGGAACTATTAGTAACTATCATGCATGATTATGTAGTTATGAAACATAATAAACAATTATAGGTTCATGGTGAAGTTAATAGACTTCACGATGAACCTTATAATGCATAAAATTAGCTCATAGTCATATACCCTTCATTAAAAATGAAATGTGTTTGTTTTAATATTTTCATAAATTTATATTTTGTTTTGGCCTATGTAGAGAGTGTGGCTCACTGATTTGTGTGAGACTTTAAATGTGTATATAGGACTTGGATTTTGGTTTTATGCAAGATGGAAATGTTTTTATTTGAACTTTAATGGTGAAGCAAATATTTTTATACTATGGATTGTTTTTTGTGAAATACGTAGGATTAAATGTTTTTATTTTATTGTTCTAGTTGTGTCTATTTATGGGGTTATGATTTCATGCTTGTCATTTGATGTTTAACCTTTTTAAATAACTCAAGTTAATGAATGTTTGTTGTTGGTGATTTCTTTTATGTTTATTATTGGAATTTCATTTTGGCTACAAATGGTATGTGAAGGCCTACATATTCAATTTGATTTCTTGTGTTGGATATATGTGTGTCTTCACTTTTCCTATGGAATGAATGAACTGTATTTTGGTTTCAATGTGTGATTAGTCATGGATAACATATAACTCTACTCTAGTCTTATTAATTTGTTATGATTATCTTAATTGGTTATTCAATGGAGAAACATTATTGGTTGATTTCAATAATCAAGGTAAAATGATAAGTTTAAAAATAATGAGTCTCTTATTGATGTATAATTATTGATTTCATTATTGAGAAAGGATATTAAAAGAAGTCTGGGTATGGACTCTTTTTTGTGTCACACTATTTTGAACTCTTTTTAGTGTCAACTATTTTGACCTCTTTTTGGTGTGAAACTATTTGTGACTCTTTTTAGTGTCAATATATTTGGATAAGATTTGGATATAAATGTCATTCTGGTTATCTTTATTTCTATTCAATAATTCAAATATCTTAGTGGTATATATTTGTAAATATGGAAGTTGTTGAATACAAAATATTATTGTTGATTCAAGAAACTCAATCTATTTTGTTCATATATTAAAAATAACATTAAAGCTATTCATGAGTACCTTTATATTCGGTAGCATTATCATGTCATCATTGTATTAATCATTCCTTAATGTTTTGATATTTATTGAGTCTTGTGGTTTTTGTAATGTATTCATAACCTAAAAATATTTTATTACTAATTTACCCTTATACTCTATCTCATCTATTGAACTCTACATCCAACTAATGGATGGGTTGGTATAGGGCCATTAATGGTAGGCTGATTGGGATGGAAGGGTGGATGCTTAATTCATTCTTTATAGGATTTGTTAGCCAAATTTCACACCTAGTTTTACATCTTTCATTTTGGCTAAGTGTAGCATTCCTTATTTATTTATCCCTACAACAAAGTGTCAAGTGTTTTTTCCTTCAAAAATCTTTTGTTTAGTCTTTTTGTAAGTGTTATTTCGGTCTTTTTGCTCAAGTGTTATTTCTTGAAACAAGGTTTTGCTTTGAGTTTTTTTTCCAAGTCTCAAAGGAATTATTTCAAATTTTTTGTCCAAAACAAAAATTCTGAAGGAATTGGTCACTTGAAATATTTTCAAAGGGTCTCTTCTCATGGAAGTGTCCTTTGAAAAAAGTCTAAAAGGTTGATTTAAAGATTTTTAAAAGGCATCTTCAATATTTCTTAAGGAAAAGTTTCCTTTGTAACTTTATTAAAGGGTTTGTTCTTTCAAGGAATTGGTCTATTTTAGGTTTTTTGAAAGGAAATTTCAAACTTTTTGAAGGGTATTTTCTTGAAAAAGTGGTCACTTACAATTTCTCCTAAGGAATTCATCCTTCCAACCTTTTTGAAGGAATCAAGAATGTTTATCTTTAAAGAGGGACACTTTCATTATTCTGAAGGGGCTTTTCTCATGGAAGGGAATAGTTTATTTCTCTATAAGGCATCTTCAAAAAGTTTGAAGGAATATTTCCAAGGTTTTTGAAGGAATTATTTTAGACATTTTATCTCCAACAATCCTTTTGAAGGAATTGTTATGAAGGAAATGGCTTTCTAATTGGTACACTTCAACTTTTCTGAAGGATATTTTTATCAAAAAAGTGGTCACTTGAAATTCTTCAAAAGGGTTCCATTTTCACATTTCCAAAGGGCACTTTCATTCTTTCTAAGGGTATTTTTCTATGCAAAGTGTCTAGTTTCAGTCTTTCGAAGGGAATAGTTCATTTCTCCGAAAGGCACTTGCAAAGGGTCTGAAGGAATTATTTTGGATATTTTTTCCACAACAATTCTTCTAAAGGAATTGTCCTGAAAGAAGTGTCCTTTGCCAAAATTCTTAAAGAATTATTTCAGACATTTTATCCAAAATAATCTTTCTGAAGAGATACTCCAAAATCTTGAAGGAAGATTCTTGAAAAAGGTGAACCAATCCAAAGGGGCCTAAAAGGTGGATACTTTTAGAGAAAAAATACCAAATAAAATGTCTAAGAGAATTCCCAAAGAAAATTTCTCAAAGGAATTGGTCCTAGTAAAGTGATGGTTATATGGACATCAACTTCAAGATGATGGACTAACCGTTGGTGTTCAAACAAGAGGGTCCCAAGCAAATCCTAGGGCTCATGTTCTACATCCATTAAAGAAGATCAGAGATATTATTTCACCATTGATAAAATCATGATTTGAATCATTTTTTTATGACCAATCAAAGAAGGAGGACAATGCCAACAAAATTAAAATGACTCTCCCCTACAACATTGCACACCTCAACAAGCTGATAGAAAATTATTAGAATCAGGGCCAATCTACAATAGGTGGAATCTCTTGTAATAACCACATCGATGTCATTACTCAAAATATCTTGAATCCACTAGGAAACCATTGGAGAATCATATTTGAGAGATCAAGCCAAGATTATTCAAGGGAGGTGACATGGATCAATCAAATGGCTAGAATGAGCATCATTTGCAAATTTAATTTTAGCTAAAGATGGAGACTTCTAAAAAAATAATTCCTCTCTTTAGCACCAAAGGTCTCCCCCTCTCACTCCCTTTTATCTATAAATATAGCCCTTATGCTATTGTAAAAACCACCCATGTATGGTGGAGCCTTGTTGAATTGATGTCATGTTTTACCTTTAAGCATTGGTACAAATATTTTTATTTGAATTTATAAGTAATTATCTTAGTGTTTAAGTGACATATAGTGACAAGTGATGGTTTTCATCCTTCTATCCTTTATTCTGAAAAATTTCTAGATTGTTTTCATCCTTCTACACGTATATGCATCTAAATGTCGTGAATTTATGCATGTGTATAACTATTATTAGAATGTATAGATTGTCTTTTAGTTCATTTGCCTTGGATCATTTCATATATATAACCTCTATCCTAAAATACTTGTGTTAGAATATTTAGAGCTTGAAAATAGTCTATGTATTTTGTTTTATTATGCACTAGGGAATGGTATTCATCTAGAAGATAATCTTGGTGCATCACCATTCTTAGAACATGTTTATTTATGCAATTTCTAACTTTTCTCCCTTCAGTAAATCTAGTTTAGATAGAGGTTTTTTTGAAGAGATACATTCAAGGAGCTATCCCTTTAAATATAGAGGTTTATTTCCTCTATAGGTATCCCCAAATGCCTAGAAATGTCCCAACATTATCCAAATTTGGAATATGATTGAACAATATTTTCCTGAGTATAATATTTGGAGATAATAGTTTTGGTATGATCGATGGGAAAACTTATTGACATGTCAAGGTGAATGTTGGTCTTGACAACCTTAATCTTGTATAAATATTCTTAATCCAACATTTGTTGACTCTAAAAGGTGAGAATCTATTGTCGTACATCAATTTTCCCTTTTTATACTTCATTGTCCTCACTAGGTCATCTTGGATTTATGATCAAGCCCCTCTAGTTGAATCTCTTCTTGAAGAACAATGCCCTAAACCACTCTTAGCACTTAGATATCCCTAGCAAGGAAGCTTTGTAAAATAAGAAGAAGTTGAGGAAGTTTGAGAAATAGGAGAGCAAGAGAAAAGAAGAGAAATGGAGAGGCAACAACCTTTCTTTGCCTTTAACAACAAAAATCCAATTGACCTTATTATATTGTACCCTATTCCTCCTAATTCTACTAAGAGTCTCCCTAGTTTCAATGCAGAGGGTCGTATTACGCCATCTAAGCATATTAGGGACATTTTGAATTTTTTTAACTTCCATAATGTTTCCTAAGCTAACATAGCCATTAAATTTATTGTTGTCTCTAAAAGGCAAGGCACTTGGTTGGTATAGGACTTTGGAAGGATGTTGCATTACAAGTTGGGATGGCTTTGGGGAATTGTTAGTAATTATATTTGAGAATAAGAGTGATCATACTTCATTGATCCATTAGCTAAATGTGATAAAGAGAGGTCCTGATGAATCTATGGTATATTTTAGTGAAAGATTTTGAATGACATGGCATAGGTTACCACCTATCATGAGACCTCCTTTGATCTTTGTGTTTCCCACTTATCTCAAGGGTATTGGTACTGATGTGGTAGTGATTTTATTGTCAATGGGAGGATTCACTATACCAAATATATATATGAGATATCTATTCAAACTAAGAATAGGATGATATAAGATAGAAATATACCTCCAAGAGTTTCCATACCTTTACTATCTCATAGTTTAGTTGAAGCTCCAAGCATAGCACAGTTTCCTAACACTAATGTTAAGCCTAGAACCTTTCCCAAGAAGATGGATAATTTTGTGCATAAATATGAAGAGATCCAATCATCATGAGCTTATCTCAATGAAGCTTAGTTCCATGCAAGTGCTCCACCTACATCTCAGTACTATCCTCAACAAAGATATATATCTCCACCCCAATACAACTACAAAGGAAGAGGACAAGGTTAACAAGGTTTTTATAGGAATCCCAATGCCTATAATCTGAATTCAAATCCTTCCATGAAGGTAGTTATTCTAGTGCATGCTACCTAGTCCAAGGGGAGGATCATTTGGACCAATGAGGACAACCTCAAGGTCTACTTATAAATGATTGTGGAAAACATATCCAAGATTTTATGGCACAATAAGAATCTACACCTTACATGACATCAAAATAATTGAATCCCATGTAAAGGGATATTCATGTATAAGGTAGAATCCAAAGTGTAGGTATGATGAACTTTTAAGTGAAAGATGATTATGTGTTGAATCAAACATGTCATTTTCAGCCAACACAAGATCCAATAAGAGAGCTCTAAGGGATGTTATAGGAGTACATGTGACTCCAAGTGATGCCTCTCCAAGGCCACAAGGTGTGAGTCCTAGTGTAATACCTACTACCAATCATGCTCCTCAACAAAGTTAAAATTCAAGTAGGGTTATCAATCCTAAAATATAGTAGGTTCAGACTCCCTCAATACCATCAAGAATTCAATAAAAGGTGAATACTTCCCCTCTATTTTTTTTTAATTCTTTGAATAATACCAAGACAAGCATATCTCTTTGGGAGGTCTTGCATATGCCTATTCAAAATGAGATTTTAAAAGAATAACTTGTGATCATTCATATAACTCCTCAAACTTCAAAAAATATTAGTTTCGCCCTCACAAATTCTCCAAATCATGTCTTATATCCCTTTATTAAATTTTGAAATCCTTCACCCTTATATCTCACACTCATTATGGGAGACAATTTGGTTCATAATCGTATTGTGGATAGTGGAGCTAGTACCACTATCATGCCTAAGGTGGTGGCTAATAAATTGGGATTGAAGTATAAACCACATAGTAAAGGTGTTTTTTAGCTTGATGGGACTCTAACCAAGATATTGAGATTGGTCAAAAGTTAAATTCTTTATACATGGCTACCCAAGTTTCCCCAGTATACAAGACATTGTGGTGGTAGACCTTCCAACCCATTTTGTTGTCTATTTATCAAGGGACTTCATGGCTAAGATAGGATGGTACATTTATATTGAACATTATTTTCTATATTTTAAAATAATATATGCAACAAAGGTGACTATAAGGAATCATCCCTTAACAAGGTTTCATAGTGAGTCATACATAGAGACAAGTTCAAATCAAAATTGTCTAATTAACTAAAAAGAAAAAGGTGTCATGGATGGTGAAGCATCCTCCCCCCTTGAAGGTGTTTTTGATCTTTTCCTTGATAAGTAAAACACTAAAATGCATAGAATTGATCCATATACTTTTATAGAATAAACTTATTTAGGATTTAATTATATACATGAAAAAGATGTTTTAATCCCTTCACTCAATGATGAAAACCATGAACTTGAAAGAATATCTGAAATGTTTTTTGATGGCTCAAGAATCAAAGTAGGTGTAGGAGCTAGAATTATGTTAGTTTCTCCATAAAAGAATGAATACTACTCCTCATATAGATTCCAATTCAACTACACTTGTAATTTGGTAGAATATGAAATCCTAAATCATGGCCTCTAATAAGCAAAGAAGAGAGGGATCAAGAATTTGAATGTTTATGGGGATAGTGAATTGGTCATCGATCAAGTCAGAAATCAAGATTTAGCAAAGAATCCTTTGATTAAATCCTAAAATCATAGGCTATGGGACTTGCTTGAAGACTTTTATTCCTTCAACATACAACCGATACTTAGGGATTCAAATAACAATATTCATAGATTGGTTGCCATAGGAGTACAGTTTGGCGTAGTTGCTGATGTAGGGAAATAGAAAGATTAGTCCCATATAAAGGTCATTTTGAGGCCTTATATTATATATAATGAAGTGTCATGATAAGTGTTTTAAATTAATGAACACATTGCACACTTCTTACAAAATTAGGCAAGATTCACCTCAAGGAACCAAAAGAGACTACATGATTAATATGAAGAACAAGTTACTTAACTAAAGACAAACAAGATATCTAAGGGGATGATTACTTTGGAGAGTGTTTTAAATGAAGATAATTAGAATAATAAATAAAGATTGATCATGTCCATGAAAGAAGAGAACTATGAGAAAGTCATGATTTGCAAGGACATGCTTCTAAAAATTGGTAGGATATGTTCTCTATCTAAGAGGTAGGCCTTTATTGACTTATGAAAAATGTTCTATGACATATTTTCTTGGGAATACAAATATTTTAAAGGGTTTGATCCATGTTTAGATCATCACACCATTGAGTTAGAACCTGAAGCTAAAATAGTTAGGTGGAATCAAAGGCTTATCAATCGCAAGATAGAGGAACTCATGAAGAAAGAGCTAACCATGTTGACTGAGTCTAGGATTATCTTTCCTCTCAAACACTCAACTTGAGTGGCTAATCTTGTACCTATCCAAAATAGGAATGGAGAGATCATACTTTGTGTGGATTTTCAAGATCTTAATAGAGTGTCTCTCAAAGATCATTACCCACTACCTTCCATAGAATAAATTCTATAAGTTGTGTCAAGTTCTCAATACTTATCACTTATTGATGGCTATTTAGGTTACAATTAGATACTAGTGAATTAATAGGATCAATTAAAGATAGCCTTCACTACAAAATTGGGGACCTTTTCCTATAGGAAGATGCCATTTATTTTATCTAATGTTGGAATGACATTTCAAAGGGAAATGGACATGGCTATTAAGGGTTTACTCAATGAGTTTTTGCTTGTGTACCTTGAAGATATAACTATTATTTAAAAGGGTGATAATGATCATATGAAACATCTAAGGTAGGTGTTTGATAAGTTTAGGGAGTATGGAATATCCCTTAATCCAAAAAATTGCATCTTTGTTGTCCACGAAGGTAAGCTATTAGGCCATACCATTTCAAAAGAAGGCTTGTCTATTGACCTTGAAAGGATTGAGGATATTCTAGTCTTGTATTTTCCTCAACACAAGAAATTAATTCAAATCTTATTAGAAAAACTAAAATTTGTAAAAAGGTTTATTCCAGGGTTTGTAACTATGGTAAAGCCTTTCATAACCATGCTCAAGAAGAACCAAAGTTTTGTTTGGACAAAGGAAGGTAAGAATAGTTTTGAGGTAATCAAGAAAGAAATAACAAAATATCATACTCTCTTGAACCTAAAATTTTCCAAATATTTCACACTCAATACCTTTTCTAATCTTGATACAATATCAACTATGCTTATGCAAAAGAATGATGAAGAGGTAGAGTAGCCAATTACATTTTTCAGCCAAGGATTAGAAGATTATGAGGTCAAGTATAAATTTGTTGAGAAACAAGATATAAGAGTGATAAGAGGATTGAAAAACATTAGACACATAGTTTCAAATAACAAGATGCATGTCATGGTTTTTCATCCTAGCACCAAGGAGTTTCTCCTAAGCAAAGACCTTAATGAAAAGTGAGTTGGGTGGATTACAAAGTGATGAAGTATGATGTGGATATTAAGGTTACAAACTTAGTAAGAGCAAAATTATTATGTGAGAATTTAGATTCAAATTTATAAGATCCAAAGGAGGGATCTTGACCAACCAAGTTCAACTCCAACTAATTGATCATGTACAAGTTCAAAGATGGACACAAGACATCATTAGTTTTCTTCAAAATGTTGAGTGCCCTCCTAATGGTTTAAACAAGTCTTAAAGGAGTTATTTTAGATTTTAGACCATTGCTTAATATATTTTAGATGGTTTTACATTTATTAAAGACATGAATGGTGTGATTTCAAAGAGTGTTAATAGTGATTAGTTTGATGTGCTACTAGAAAAGTTTCACAATGGTATAGATGGAGGTCATTTATCTCCTAAGACAACAGTTGAAATGATAATGAGGGATAGTTACTATTAGCCTAGTATGTTTAAGTAATATTACCACTTGGCTAGAAGGTGTCCTCAATGTGCTTTATTTGTAGGCAAACAAAAACATTCATCCCTTCCATTGAATCCTATCCAAGTAGACTAGCATTTCATGCACTGGGGTCTTGATTTTATTGGTGTGATCAACCCTCCATCAAGTGTTATACACAAATGGATATTGACTACTATTGACTACTTCACAAGGTGGGTAAATTCTATTACATTAAAGGAAGCAAGTGAAAATGCTATCTTAGAGTTCTATTAGAGCATTATAACAAGGTTTAGAGTTCTCCATGTTATCATTTTTGATAATGTACTTTCTTTCATAAGTGTTAAAACTTTTGATTATGCAAATAGGAATGGATTTTACTTGAGTACCTCATCCAAATATTACCCTCAAGGTAATGGATTGGCTGAATCTACTAACAAGAATCTCATCAAGATCATCAAGAGGACATTAAATAAAAATCAAAGAACATGGCACAATAAGTTGAAGATAGCCTTATGGGTAGATAGGATTACTCCTAAGAAATCAATTGGTAATTATCCCTTTGTGCTGGTTTATGGGAAAGAGGATAGGATATTCATATCTCAATAAATCCCTAATCTATAACTTACACAACAACTAGAACTACATGAAAATATTCTAATGGAAGTCATATTTATAGAATTAATACAACTACAAGAAGTAAGATACAATGCACACAAGGCCATGGAACACCACCATGTACTCATGAAGAAGTACTTTGATAAAAGAGTAAGTGTAAGAGTGTTCAAGGAGGGTGACTTGGTTCTTAAATGGGATTAGGATAGAGAAAAATAATGTAGACATTAATTTTAAAAATTTTGTGGAGTTTCCCTTAAATCATTAGCAAGTGCAAGCAAAGCAACTCCTTTTAGTTAACCAAGATGAATGGAGAAGAATTTCTTATCCCTATGAATGGAATACATCTGAAGTACTATTAATAGTCCTTGCAAGTATATTTTTGTAAATAGTAATTTAGGTGTATGTGTTTAGTATATTTTTATTTTGGTATGATATTGTGTTCCCTAAGTGATTTGTATCACAAGTGTGTTTACTTCCTTTTGTTTGGTGTGCATCTTTACCTTTGTGAATGTGATCAACTAGCTAGTGTGTTTTTTGAGCCAATAGTTTATTCAATTCATTTTTTGGGTGATTATATGTATGAATCCATTCCTAATTGAGGAATTTAGGAAATTGCACTTAGGCATAGTAGGCATGCCTCCCCTTGGAATCGCCAAGAATGTTAGCCAATTTTCACACCAAGTTTTGCATCTTTCATTTTGTCTAAATGTACCATTCCTTATTTGTTTATCCCCACAACAAAGTGTCAAGTGTTTTTTCCTTGAGAAAGATTTTTTTAGGTATTTTTTCAAGTGCTATGTAGGTATTTTTTCTCAAGTGTTATTTCTTTCAACAAGGTTTTGCTTTGGGTTTTTTTTTCAAGTCTCAAAGGAATTGTTTCAGAATTTTTATCTAAAACAAAAAGTCTAATGGAATTGTTCACTTGTAATATTGTTGAAGGGTCTTTTATCATGGAAGTGTCCTTTGAAAAAAGTTTGAAGGGTAAATTTCAAGACATTTGAAAGGCATTTTAAAGATTTTTAAAGGAAAAGTGTCCTTTGCAACTTTTTGAAGGGTTTGTTCTTTCAAGGAATTGGTCCATTTTAGGTTTTTTAAAAGGTACTTTCAAATATTTTGAAGGCTCTTTTTTTGGAAAAATGGTCACTTACAAAATGTTTAAAGGAAAGTTTCCCTTGTAGTTTCTTCCAAGGAATTCATCCTTCCAACATTTTCAAAGGAATTGGCCATGTTCATCTTTCTGAAGGGACATTTCATTATTCTGAAGGTGATTTTTCTCATTTAAGGGAATAGTTCATTTCTCTGAAAGGCATCTTCAAAAATTCTAAAGGGATATTTATAAGTTTTCAAAAGGAATTGTTTTAGATATTTTATTCATAACAATCCTTTCAAAGGAATTGTTTTGAAGGAAATGACTATCCAATTATTACACTTCAAATTTTTCATAGGATATTTTTCTAAAAAAAGTGGTCACTTACAATTCTTCAAAAGGGGTCCATTTTGAGATTGCCGAAGGTCACTCTCATTCTTCCAACTGGTCTTTTTCTATGCAAAGAGTCTAGTTTCAAGATTTTGAAGGCAACAATACATTTCTTTGAAAGGCAATTGCAAAAGGTCTGAAGAAATTATTTAAGACATTTTGTCCACAATAATTCTTTCGAAGGAATTTTCCCAAAGAAGTGTCCTTTGCCAAAAGTTCAAAAGAATTATCTTGTAAATTTTGTTTGAAATAATGTTTTTGAAGAGATATTCCAAAATCTTGAAGAAACATTCTCGGCAAAGGTGAACCAATCCAAAGGGGCACAAAAGGTGGATTCTTTTAGAGAAAAATGCCTAAAGAAAATTCTTGAGAAGAATTCCCAAAGAAAATGCCTCGAAGAAATTGGTCCCATTAGAGTGATGGTTATGTGGACGTCAACTTCAAGATGAGGGACTAGCCATTAGAATTCAAATATGATGATGTCAAGTAAATCTAAGGGCTCACATTCTACATCCACCAAATTAGATTGGAGGGCTCATCTCACCATTGATAAAATAATTATCCAAGTCATTTTTTGATGACCAATCAAAGAAGTAGGACAAGGCCAATAGAATGAAAATGACTCTCCCCTATATCATTACACACCTTAGTAAGCTGGTAGAAAGATGTTAGCATTAGGACCAATCTGTAATAGGTGGAATCTCTTGTAATAGCCACATTGGTTCCATTACTCAAAATATCTTGATTCTATTGGGAAATTATTTCAAAAGCATCTTTGAGAGATTAACCCAAGATTGATCAAGGGAGGTGACATGGATCAATCAAATGGTCTGAATGAGCATCATTTTCAAAGTTAGTTGTAGCTGAAGATGGAGACTTCTAAAACATTGATTCATCTCTTTGATACTAAAGGCCCCCACCTTTCACTTCTTTTAGCTATAAATACAACCCTTGTGCTAGTGTAAAAACCACCCATATAGTGTATGGCAAAGCCCTACTAAACTAATGTCATGTTTTACCTTTAAATATTAGTACAAGTCTTTTTCTCTTAATTTTTGATCAATTTTCTAAGTTTGTAAGTGACATATAGTGGCAAGTGATGGTTTTCATCCTTATGTCCTTTGTCCTTCATGCTTGAGAAAGAGTTTTGGGTTAACAGGTCACATGGAGTGTGTTTAAATTTGTTGAGTTTTTGCATGTGTATAAATCTTCTTGGAATGTATAAGTTGTCTTTCAATTAATTTTCCTTGTGTCATTTCATTCATCTCACCTCTATACTAAAATACTTGTGTTAGAATCTTTAGATCTTGAAAATAGTCTTTGTATTTTGTTGTATCATGCACTATGGTATGACATTCATGTAGAAGATAATCTTGGTACATCACCATTCTTAGAACAAGTTTTCTTATGTAAT